>JAXGGS010027781.1:0-11913 GCA_035585475.1 Armandia brevis | reverse complement strand
ACCATTGTGCGCCGCACAGTCGCCCTTGTTACTACTGATGAAACCGTATTTGACATTGTGACATTGGGTAGAAACACTTTAATACATCACACTCCAAGCGTCCTCTGTTGATCAGGGAGAGAGGGCAGCGGTTTACAATGAAATGTTCTCACCGAGATCGGAACTCAAAAATATTGTAAGCTCGCTCTCAGCGGTTTTGATTAAATTGGCACGGTATGAATGGAATATTCATGAGTTTTAGCTTGTAATACGCGATTAACTGCGACACTTGTGCTCCCTGCTCTGCTCCGATTCTCGGAGAATGATTTATGAGGTAACAGGTCACAGTTATACCCCACAGGTACTGACTATATCTCATACCGATACATGTTTCCACCCCCACAATATTCTTCTTTTCATTTTTTTTCCCGTTTATAAAAGCGATTCTCGATTTGATTTAGCTCCAGGAAAATCGTAAAAACGTTGTTCACTCCCAGTGTAAAGCAATCGGAAAGTGAATGGAATAGTCAATTCATTCTCATTATTTGTATACAATATAACCTAGGATAATCTAATCTATTAAAGCGAAACCATGCGGCTTTTTATGCCTGAAGCAAACAAAAATTCAAACATTGCCATACACAGTTTATTTGATGTTTCTAAAAGTCAAACCAAGGCTCTCATATTAACGATATTCACAAAAAATGTAATATATTTATATTCAAAGTGTAGGATAGCCTGCTTTTCAGTATATAACGTAGTGATTGGACGTTGTACTTGCTTCCCTTGGTTTAGATAGATGCCCATGTCCCACGTTTTCTTGGTGCGTCGTTGTGAGAAGTGATATTGTCAGGCCTCCCACTCAATCACATTAAGTGTCTGCAGTCTGGTATTATGCGGTAAAGTGGAGTAAAGTTTTGTGTTAATTCACGCCGTTGTAATTCAGGTGCATACCAAATTCCCGGACCAGAGCTGGTGCTATTGTCGGGCGCATCCTTCATCTCTCGGTCTAATCGCCTTTTTGTGGGCGCAGCCTCCCTCTTTATCACTCCTCAGAGATGCTTAAAGACGCCAAACGAGGAGATGCAGATTGTCAAGTCCAGCTGAGAGTGCGTTCTTTATCTGCGACCTCGGCGACTCTCATCTGCAGCCTGTCTCTCTGTCTCTCTCTCTACTCTCGGTTACCGCGGGTCCACGGGCCCGTGTAATAGCCTGCCTGATCACCGGCGTTTGATCGATATTGATTTCCGGAGGTACACATGACGTGCGACTCGTCAGCATCAGTGGGCAGTGGCAGCTCATTAAGCGCTAAAATCACACGTTCTGTTAGGTTTTTACCAGCGTCAGAAAGCTGACGGACAGGGGAGATGGTTTGGGAGGCTGGGGGTGTAATGTTAAAACATGGGATGACTTGTGCTGGCTGATTGCTAGTGGTGGAATGTCCATCAAACTTAATCTGAGGGCTGATGAGGTTGGTGAAATCACCCTGACATCCCATTTAGTCGTGTCATTGGCTCTGCTATTTGGAAAATCACTCTTGATAAATTTGAAAAGTTTATCTAGTAGGGACTGCTTCAAGCGCGAACATGGCTTAACTGTATTTTTGCCTATCATGGTTATCCATTTTGCAAACATTTGACTATTTTTAGGACACATACCCTCTAAGTGCATAAGATTGTTAAGATAAAAAGCGCATGCCCTCAAACGCTGATTTTGTCCTATTTTCAGCAAACAGTTTCTCTACACAAATATTTACATTGCGGTAAATAACCTTTCCCCACATCGCCAAGGTCACATCGCCATTAACTTATCAATCATGATGGATCTTTTTATGTGACGAACGACAAAGTTTCCCCCCGACTTCACTCGCTTTAATTGCACCAGCTGTATGTGGTCGTTAACTGAAAGCTACTACGTCCGAAGTGCAAAAAGCCAATCTGTTTATATGACTCGTCTCCTGGCGCTATCACAGAGGAGAATCATCCACCCTGAACATAAACTACTGCAATTAGGGGTTTTCGGCCCGTAAGTAGTTGTGATAAGCTGCTTAGTGTCTGAGCAGACGCTGGGACTGTCTCGGAGTGTTAAGTACCTATCTATCTGAGATGAATACGCAGGCTGATATATCTGTTGCCCGGCATCCATACTTACACACTGGCATTCCTCTCTCATATATATACAGACACTTATTCGTTTTATTGTCTCTCTATACAAACAATTCAAAGTATCAGTTGTACTCCACTTCGGCATATCTACTTTTGCACAAATGTGCGAGCACAAACACTAAGTAGTCAAATATGAAAAGTTTTAGTGTGCCAAATTTAGTGGCCCGATTTCTCAATAGATTGGCATTGATTACCCCACTTCTATCACATGATGATTACGGTAGTTTACCGCATTTATTAAGAAATTAATGACAGCTATGATACAATTATTCCGGCCATTTAACTATCTCAATTACCGGTGAGTTATCATTGGCATGATTTTGATTGATTCCAATCGCTACAAATCAATTGCCATGACCTAGATATATCAATACTGAATATGTAGGTATTGATTATACTGAGGCTAGTGGAGTGAGTTATTCGAGTGTTAACTCGTCAGTCTGATGTTTGGGTTGCTCTGGGGGTCGGGGCAGGGGTAAGCTCAATGTACATCGATACTTCCAGCCGGGAGTCTGAATTCATGCCGCCGGGTAGAGCACGCGGCTGAGCCCCGCCTCCAAGCAATTCCTCAGCCTCCTGCCCCGGGCGCTAGAGATGCGAGCCCCGGCCGGGTATACTGCTAGCCCGGCAGCCTGACACCCTGCCCTGTCAGTCATCGAGGCCACGAGCGCCTCCTATCATATGCACAACCACGGCCATAGCTATTCATGCACCGCTGCATCACTGATTTCCTCCCCAAGTCTCGCCGACCTGCGGGGATGAATTATTCACGCACATCTTGATTTAAGCCGCGCGGTGTTGGCATCGAGTGGTATCGACGACTAACCTCGTTCTCCGTTGATAGCCACGCTGAGCACCGGTGCTGGAGAGAGACTGGACGCGGCCTTCACTGCTACACACCGCAATCAGCTGACACACAGGCGGGCACAGACAGCACGGGTTTCTGGTGCGAGCTTAGACCAGTGCTGGCACTCACTCCACTCGCACCGATCTATAGACTGTCATCGAATGCATGTAGCCAGCCAGCTACCAACATAACAACATCGAGGCAAGCACACAAGTACCTCGGGAGGCTAGCAGTTTAGACGGGTCGGAATATTGCACGCTGGGCGTATCGTGTAGCGTGTGTATATATGTTAGCGGGGTTAAGTTAGGGCCGGAGGAAGAAGACATATTCCCGTGCAGCTTAAGCGCTGAGGAAGTCAGTCAGTGGACGCTCGGTATCTGTGCTTGCTGCGTCTTCACACCATCACACTCTGATAATTACCCGGCTTTACACAAAAACACAATCGATTCACCGCACTAATCATTATGTTCTCGGATGTATTGCGGACTACATGTTAGAGTCACCAGCTAGTTGTACGTTTGCGAGTGGATGAAAAATCACCCGAAAGCAGCAGCCGCCCTGGCATAAATTCGCTGGTCGTGTACAATCTGGAGTATATTGGATAATAAATTCGCGGATTCATCGGCGTGGATACCCTTCAGAGTGTTCGATTATACCGTAGATCATCTTAAAGAGTAAGCACACACGGGCACCAGCCATCACCATGGGTAACAAGCTGCAGAAGCTGAAGGATAGGATCGGTATCGGTAACGATGAGAATCAATCCGAGAAAAAAGGCGACGGAAACAAGGAGAACGTCAATAACCAAGTTGGAAACTCCGAGGTTTGTCCGTGTTATTGCTAATTTTCTGAACATTCAAGCTTTATAATTATTTACTTACAATTATCGGTTTGCGGCAATGTGTTAATAGTTTCGTGGTATTTGTCGGGCCTGAAGCCAGATATACGCGTGTGCATATACTCTGACATACATGTACACGTATGTGTTTGTCACCGTTTTTGACTACAATCATCCTCAATAAATTCCATATGTGTGTCGACGATCGTGTATTTATATAGTGATTGTTTACCACGACGTAGACAGGCATATGCTGTCGATGGCGCTGGGCTGACATGAACGCTGTTTGCACCCCGCGAGGGACACGCAACCAAGTATGTTTCCTCGACCTTTGTGGGGCATGGGAAACTGAAGGTAGAGAAGGGCAGATGCTCTACTCGTCCTTTGATACTGGCTCGGAGCTAGCACGGCAATACTCAGCCGGTTTGCTAATCTAATGCCGTGTCTTGGATATCAGACGAGGGTTGCAGCACGAATACTCTGCACTGTACTGGCTGGTAATACTAGCCCGAGTTTAGCAGCTCTGACACCGCTTTAGTTTGTGACCTTTGAAATGTTTTTACAAGGAGGGAGTTTGTATCAGTACCCGCTCTTTCTCTCTCTAAACCTGTCCTCTTTATTTGTAAACTACGAGCGATTTACGATTTTGGTCAATCACCGAAAAATCACTGGTGACCTGATTCTGCTTGATAAGCCATCTTGGGTTTATTGTTACTCCCAGATAACAAATACACACGAGCTTAGCCGCCTGAACAGGCTCGGTAATATACGTGCTTGTTGTGTGTGCATCTGTCAGAAATTACTCGGGAATTACCATATATCTTGGAAATTATCAACGTTTGCTGGGTATGAATTTGACGAACGTGACGAGGCGTCAATGTGCTAACAATGCCTTGTTTCCTCTACACTCATACGTTTGTTGCATATTTACTGCAGCGTGCGCCTATATGCTTATTCTGAACAATGATATATATTAACATGATAATCATATATGTGGGTGGTTAAAACATAAAGAGGTATTGTTTGGTAGGGGCGAATGTTAAACACTCCTCTGTCTCGGAATTAACAGGTATTGAAAACAAATCTACACTGCCTCGTTGGTTGTCCCAAACAATAAATTATGTAAACATATATCCCGGTAGATTGTATACTTTTATAGAATCCAGGCATTGTTAAGAAATCTCGTTTAATTGCACAACTAGTTTGATTACATAAATTGCGGTCGACATTCCTATATTCAATTAAGTGAGATCGACTCTATTATGGCGATTATAGCTCAATTGTGCGCATGCGGACATCTCATGCTCACCACCATCATTGTTGCATTAAGGTCAAACCCGCCTCAGTCATGTCATTGATTTTTTTATCTCCCGCATGGCTGCTCCCGCACATGTCCTCGTACTAGACATTTATGTTTAGAGCATCTGTCCGGGTTAATCGTGCCTGCGCCGATAGCTCGAGCTATTGAACAACCGTATCAATATTTATCAGCCAGCATATCATTGTCCTTGATGTGTGGTAGCTCAAAGTAGGAATTGTCAGCCATATATTGATCCCGCGATGGACGGTTTGAGCGCTGGTATAAGGCGGTGTATTTATGGTGATCACAACGGAATATTGCACGTGCATCCAGACTGATCATGCCACGATATTTGCATTGGCGGATTAATCCCAGTCGGATTGGCCGGATGATGAGCATTTTGCGCATTCTTATTGAAATCACCCACCTGTGGTTTACTTGTCTCTCCGCGCACGCTCGTCATCGCGTTTTCCTCTCGCAGGATTCCCCCAAGGTCAATTCCTGTATTTCAGGCCGCCCATCTAAAGGGCAAGCTATTCGTAATTTCCTCTCATCAGATGCACCCGAATACCGCAGCGGATTTAAATGTCAAGACGAGATAATTGAGCACTGCGCTTAAAGCTCCTGCAAATGGCTAGAAACGCCAACACAAATATCGTTCTATATCCATTTATACGTAACGTGCATTTAACCTGCGACGTAAAAGAACCCAGATCTCATATATTTAGCCTCAATGCTGGAAGCGGGGCTTCATACTCTTGACATTGTAATTGGTTTATCGACACAGTAAGGTGAATGAAATGCTGTATATGTATAAAAATACCACACACTTTCTCCTGCCCGCCGACGCTAGCATTCGCATCGAGAATCAAACCATGCATGATGCAGCTGATAAAGCTACGTGTCACCCGCGGGAAATGAAGATGGATTCGATAGCCGGCTCCGTACATAACCCATAAAAGGTAATTCAGGTAATTTAGGCATGTGGGAATGGCGGGTGGGTTTCGTGCCCTGCTCCTCCCTCCCGCAAGGCCTCGACCCTAGGATATACCGCGGAGATGCGCTGGGTTTAAAGCTGGATTGATTTTTGTACAGCTCTGGTTCGCCTGACTTACGCTGCGCCACCTGCTCTAATTACCGGCCCGGATTCGCTGATTCCCAGCCGCGTCTCCCATAGATAGATTTACTCGTCCAGTTTTACCGTGTTCGGAAAGAGGCTGTTGTCTTGCCACCACACACAGCTCCTCAGTCCTGGGCTGAGGACACCTGGCATCTGTGCTTAGCCACGCATCTATAGGCAGGTGATCTCAAATTGTGTACAGCGATGTGGTTTTACTGTCGCCCCCCTCACTTCTATAGTTAGGGTTTGTTGTTTGTTGTTGTGAAACCTTGACCCAAATTTGGAAAAAACACACGGTGCTACGGTAACTGCGTGTGATTATTAAAAATCCATCTCTATCTGGGTTAAGCACAATGCAGGTATACTTGTCGTCATGGCCCTGCGATGGCCCAAGGCTATACGTTTTGATACGACAATACACCACTTTAAATGTGGGATGGCAATTATTTGTTATACAACACTTGATTTCACTGCATGTCCGTGAATCCCAGTACACTGTGTATAGAGCCCCAATTTAACCACTCGCTTTCCCTGAAACCCCAACCCACGATCGAACTACGACCCAGCCGCTCTCTTCCCCGGTGGCTCATCATTATTCGCGATAGAAATGCTTGTTGGCTGGAGACCTTCGTATATCGATCAGCAAAGCAATAGTTAATGAAGCTGACCTCTATCTGGCCGAGGTTCTCGGTGAGGTTCTGCTTCGGATCAAGTTGCCGTCTCGCCGGGGATGGCGGTGATTGAGAAGGAACAGAGGGCCTCAGCAGGCGAGGAGGAGGACGCTTAAAGATGCTGGCGATACATATTAGAATAGAAACGATCGAACCTGAATATAACTAGCGCGCGGCGGAAATCTCCAAGAGGATTCCCCCTCTTCATCTTTTGCATGGTAATTGCTAGATTCAGCCAAACCATTGTACATTGCACGTGCTAAGATTTACTTCGTTATCGTGTATTAATTATTGTTATGCGCTGCACCGTTGTCCCACAGATATGATAATTGGGTAGGCTCTACTGCGTTCGGGTTTGCTTCATCGCAAAAATCACATCGCGGATGCATTTGTATAATTAAATTGGTAGCAGAAGTGATGCAAGTTAAGCTTTATTGTACGTGCTGGTACATTTTACAAAATGACCCCCGTGAATGGTGCTAGACGAACACGCCAACAATTGTATATTGGGACATCTCCACCGCTTCAGTGGACACAGTAAATTACGCATCGTAAAGCGGCTACCTGTTCTTCTGGCGAGTTAATGGCTTCTTCTATGGAGACAATGTAATAAACTAGACGAGGAAGAGAATCGCGGTGTTCTGTACACACAATTATCCCCATTTATAAAGCCTAGTTGTTTGCTTCTTTCCAGCCCATGTTGTATTTCCGCTATTCCGGCTTCATTAATGGGCTGGTTGCAGAAAATTACAAATATTGTGCGTCTAGTTAACCTGTTGTCATGGTGATAATTGCCACACGATCAAGTAATTGCATGTCTTTGTCGTTTTCCTTGTAACGAAAAACGGGGGCCAGATTACCACGCTTTAATGGGTGAGAACGAGAGTTACGTGAGGCTTTCATAGAGACAAGAACCTTGTCACCATTTCTCTGGGGAACCATTGCCACTCTCTTGCTGTCTGTCATCATGGCAGAAAAGTGCATCAGCATCTTATAATCTTGGCAAGTCTGCCTGTCGTCGGGGCTATCAAAGTGTAACTTAATTGCCGGTAATCCCTTGTTGTGTTGGCGCTATTCTTCTAGTCTCCTCTGAAGTATTTATGACTTGTAGGCCACACAATTTAGGCCATAAATAATTCCATCCCTAGCCACCGCAAAGCCTAGAAAGCTGTCATGAATGCTAAGCGTACGTTTATCATATTTTCACATGTTATTATTTATTTGATGCTGATACGGGATTATAAATTCTCACGTACAAGTGTTTCGTGGGTATTTTTTTGCTATGACGTCAGACATAGACATGTGCGCTAGTTGGCATCCCAAAGCTCATTAACACCGAACGTTATGATTTATTTGTTTGCTGGATTGCCTATTTGTGGCAGAATACCTTGTAATATTTCATACAGAGCCCAGGCTCCGACGCGGACATATTCACACAATTCAACATTGTCAGATCAGTAGCAGCCCATAAAAACTGCACCTCGGCACAACTGCACATTGACTCGTTCGGGAGAAAGGTGCTCTTTCAAAATGTGGTGATGTTGTGTGCGGCTAGAGTGAGATAGATTGCTGGTAGGTTTCATTTAGACAGCGCCTATGGTGAACTTTTGAACGCTAAACATGAAACCTGGTTATGATGGTGAACAAACAACAACGTCGGTACTGCTATGAAACCGACCTACTTTTCAAAGAATCTGATTTCTTTAGTTTGATTCAAGTGTTCAAAGAAATGCATGCTTCATATGCAAACGCATAGATTTCTCACCGGTATTCAGTACTACAAAGTAGTCCTCCCACAAGTCTGCACCTCTTTATAAAGATTCCCCATGCCATCGCATGCATGTTAAAGTTTTATCTGACAGAACAGTGCGTATATTCCCTTGCCTTGGTTAACTGTATAAGGAGACGTGTAGGGAGAACTCTGTAGACTTGATGGAGACCGTGTTTGCTGCCTGGTGAGGGCCACTTCAACCAGACTACAGCCTTTATGTACCCGACAGCTCTCTCCTTTTCTAAGTTTTCCCCAACACAACACATCACCAAGGCAACAGCCCCGGCCCATTAGCGGAATGAGCCATCGTAGCTCTTTTTTTTTCACAGTCTGTATCCAACCACTTTACTTATTACGTTCGATATCAGGCGAGCAACTGTTGTCTGCTGATGGTTAACTCGCCCGCAATTCACCGGATCATGACTGGGGCAATGCAATTCCGCATGGCGATATTCGTCGGTTTTTGTGAGAAGCATTGTTGCTCGAACGTGTGTGCCATTGGTGGCGAGGGAGAAAAACACGGCGATAAGTTATGTCCCTCTGGCTGCACATGGGAGCCTTCCTCGGGATTACCATATCAGGAACAGCAGACACTCACATACATTGAAATGATGGGTAGACTGTATACATTTACGGTGCGTTTGTGTGCGCCTGTGCTTGATGGGACGTGCATACTAAGCGGTGGTAAACACTCGGAGAGTTATACCATGTATTATATCAACAGATTGCTTAATCAAGAAGACAATCAAATTTATCTTCTCATCACTTATACTGTATGATACAGTTGATATACAGGAAAAAATGCACGGGTCGTTTAATATCAATGTTCATATCCACATTCCATTCCAGACAATTTGAATATTCAATAATAACATGCCATCTTGAAATCTTGCTCGATTATCATTTATAAGCCGATAAGACACTATGACGCACGTCCAGCTGTGAATCCATTCAGTCAGTCATCTGCGTTAAAGCCGAAGGCAAGAGTTATCTGAATACCGGTCGCTAAGACAACCGTTTTCTGATGATGTCAATCGCTACTGATTGATTAATATCTGGGAGGGTTAGATATGTAGTCACATGACAAATGAGAGATGAGGTCACATGACCTGCTAACCGCCCGACGATGCAATAGAACGCCGAAGAGGATTATCTCAGCCACAGACACATGACAAGAGAGTAACGAATCAATATCACTTTCCCTAGCTGGTGTTTATAACAATACACAAGTCTCCCATGGTCGTGTTGTTGCTGGCTTGTTGTTTTCCCCGAGCCGATGGCAGAGGGCGGGGAGTAATCGTCATTAAGCTTCGGAGAGCTAATAGGGGGGATGGCAACGAGATTAATGCGGCAAAACGTGGGTATCTGTCGCTGGATTTGGACGTAAGCCAGCCATCTCCTCGTGTTTTATCAATCATACTAAGGAGGTCAACTACTCTGGCTGCGTTTTCGGGAAAGCTTTTAACCCACATTCACTTAATGTTCCTATGTAAAAAGGGTAAATGGCAGAAAAGGAAATATCTTTAGTGTCTTCCGGTACATACTCGCTCCATTACGGGGGCTGTTAAGTCGTTGGTTGGGGGTTTTGCTACCTCACTTGGACCTGATGTTTGGTTGACGGGTTTCAGCTGCCGGCAGCAGAGATGCAGCAACTAGAGGAAGCAGGCTGTGAGGTGTGCCTGCTTCCTACTCTTACACACACCCGTCTGATTGGCGCGACAACCCCGAAGAAACAGTTAATTACGCCGAGAAACGCGACCGTCGTCATCATCCTCAACACGTTCATCTGGCGCTATCAAATTTATCACAGGAACTCGTCGTACGCCGAGCGGTGATTTTTACGTCGCCAGTTTCAGCAACCCCTGAAATCGCATATTCCCCGGGCAAGCGGAGGAAGGCGAGTGAAATCAGATGGAAACGACCGGCATAATACGAGCGACGTTTCTTGTAGTGTTTTCACCTCGACTCGGCGGCGGGAGGCGGAAACCCGGGTTTTAAGGGCCCATTTGGTGACACTCGATGCGGAGACAATGAGGTCAACCGGTGGGATTAAATCAGGCGCTTATTGCCGCCGATACACGGGTTTAAAGCCAAGCCAAGGAAATTCATAGTAAACATCATCAGGAGGTCATTATCCGGGGATTTAATTGTTATATACTGCTGACATCGCTCACTCGTGTGGTAATAAGGAGCCGGTGAAATTGAGTGTGAGTGGCTTTAATCACCAAACGTCGGCGATCCTGCCACACCGGTCTGCTGTAGATGTACTGCCCAGTAAATATCTGCTAAAACAACGCTTCTCATACTCTCGCCATCGCGCTGACACGATTTGGCCAGATCGATCAATTGTTGCCTCCTTTTATGTGCTGATTCTATTACCCCTCGGCGAACCTGCATATTTTTTGTCCCGCTTAGCTAAGGCGATGGCATTTTATATCTCATTTCATGTACTTGGAAATATTCTCGCAGAATATTGTTTCCCAGTTTGATATTTACTGAAGAATTACGTAGCCACATATGTGTGTATTTGAGTAGTCTCCTGTTTTGATTGATTGGTGCAGCAGCTTCCGCCCTTTCATTACGTTTATGGCACTGCTATGGCAAGGCGAACAAACACACGTGGGCTATTGACCAGTGGTTACCTTAAACCACGTTAACTCATCCTGGGTTTTGTTTGCCGAGCTACCGATTTCCGCACCCTAATTATCGGTTGACTGGACGATACACGCGCAATTAGAATGGCGCCATGGCTCTCCACGTCGTGAAACTCCTACATGTGCCGGTTTGTGGCGGCGCGCTGTAATAGAAGAGTGTGGGTTTTTTCTCGCCAGCAGATGGTTTTATTAGCACTTCATTTCCTGCTCCACCCTTAACGTCGTCATCGGATCTGTCTGATTTCATATTGGATGTCTGCAGTGTCAGCAGATTAAAGCGGACTGCAGCAATCTGCCGGGTAATCGTGGGTAATAATACTAGCAACGAGCGTTCTCTGCTTTCTAACGGTGGTTTTTAGCATCTGCGTATGATTTCGTGTTGTATATTATGATCGTATATACAGTTAACGCTCCGCTAATGATGCTGCCGTGTAAATCAGGAGCATCCAAACCTTGAACGCCCGTTATATTATAGTGATATCATGCCATTAATACACGCTTTGCCATGGAAATCTGACCATATTGCCATTATGCGCAGCCCGGAGCAAGTATTACTGACGGTCATTTT
>JAXGGS010027448.1:0-24749 GCA_035585475.1 Armandia brevis | reverse complement strand
TATATTTATCATGGATGTTTAATATGTTTATATGCTTATGCAATGATCGCTGTGTTGGATCCCAGCAATGTAGATTGGATTTGGTGATTTGATTGGGATGTGTGAAGTGATTAAGTGAACTGTGCTATTTGATTATGACTTCAATCATGAATAATAGTCACGAATATATTGGTTATGCTATGAGCAATTATAATCTGTTTAAATAAGGAATATAGACGAAAGGCTCAGAAAAGCAAAGAACCCAACAATATCCGTGATTGTTGTAACGAATACGGTTGATGCAATGGCGGGGTCATATCCAATTTTTTCAAATATCAAAGGTATTATAATTCCTGCAAAACCGGCTGCTAATAAATTTATTATCATTGCCCCACCAATAACCATTCCAAGCGTAACGCTTTGATCCATTGGGCTTTGAAGCATGAAAAGAGCCCATAAAAAGACTACAAAACCCGTTATAAATGCAAAAAGAACTCCATTTATCCCACCCACAAAAGTTTCATGTATAATCATCCTAAGGGCATTGGCGGTAGTAAGGTTTTTATTAGCCAGGTTGCGTATTGCTACCGCTAATGTTTGCGTCCCTACATTTCCACCCATTGATGCGACAATTGGCATAAGGATGGCCACAGCGACGATTGTTTGTAATGTCTTGTCAAATAGTGAAATTATAAATGATGCAAGTATAGCGGTCCCAAGATTGATCAACAGCCATGTAAATCTTGATTTAACTACGGTCGTTATTGACCAACTATCTGCTGTATCGCTATCGACACCGGCAAGCGCAAGCAAGTCTTCTTGGGTTTCTTCGGAAGTAACCTCAACAACATCATCAACGGTAATCATACCAACAAGGCGAAGATTTTCGTCGGTAACTGGCGCTGAAACAAGGTTATATTGCTTGAATAAATATGCGACTTCTTCCTTATCCATATTCGCGGCAATAGTCGGCGAATCGTCATCTGCGATCTCTTCGATCATTAAATGTCTTTTTCTTTGTAACAATATTGATAAAAGAACTGATCCAATTGGCCTGTAACGTTGATCAACTATAAATACTTCGAAAAATTTATCTGGGACTTCTTCGGCGTTTCTTAATGTATCAATTACCTGACCTACTGTCCAATAGGCCGGTACGGCAAAGAAATGTCTTTGCATTAAACGCCCTGCACTATTTATATCATAATCAAGTGCTTCTTGGACCGCTTTACGTTCCATTGCGGGTATAAGATCAAGTACTTTGTTTTTTGATTCTTCTTCTAAATTATCAAGAAGAAAAGAAGCATCATCCGTTTCCAAATCCGTAATCAATGAAGCAAGATGAACTAAATCAATATTTTGATAAACATGTTCAAGCACGCTCTCGTCAAGTTCTACGAGGATCTCTCCGGTTAATTGATCGCCAAGCAAAGAGGTAATAAGGGCTTGTTCTTCAGAACTTAATTGTGTAATTATCGATGCAAAATCAGATGGGTGAAGTTCATGGGCAAAAGTAACAAGTTCTTCTTTGTTCTGCTCACTGATTATTTTATGCATTTGTGGGAGCAACAACAAATATTGATCAACATATTCGTTGGAAGTCTCATTATTAAAATTTTGATTAATATTGGACATAATGCTCTTTTATACTTTTCTGTAAAGATACTATAAAACAATGTATTAATTACATAAATAATTTATGAACAAAATTTTCAAGAATTCAAGAATTTAAAATTATAGAATTTAAAACTCTAGAGTTTAAAACTCAAGATTAGCAACAAGAATAATGGTCAGCCAAATAATGAATGTAATAAATGTTGTTGTCAAAACTTTGGACTTAAGAATTTTTCCAAAATTCTCAGGAATGAATTTCAAACTTTTTTCATTTCTAATTGGCAAAATAACAAAAAATGAAAGCCACCAGACAAGAACAAAGGTTATTGACGCACCTACATATGACATATTAATCCTATAAATAATTTATGATAACTTCGATCATTGGTTTTTTACCCCACTCTTTTCCCAGCGCTCTTTTAAATAATCGCATAGAAAAATTGACTAATTCTTTTTCCTCAATTTCTGATTCTTCGGAAAGGTACCCATCAACTTCATTCATAAAAATATCAAGAAAATCCTTATCCATCACCTTTACAATCGATTCATTGTTGATCCCCCTAAACACATATTCAGGGTAATGACTTAATGAACCATCCTTATCAATAATTAACGACACAACCATTATCCCCGCATAAGCAAGCTTACCACGTTCCAAAAGTGCGGTATCATCATGTGCAATTACTTTTTTACCATCAAGGAACAAACGACCGCTTTTGACGGTATCGATTTTTTTTGGCTTTGGCAGTAATTCAATGACATCACCATTACGTATCGATAGTGCTTTTATTTTTTGTGATTTCGCAAGCTTAACATGCTCTTCTAAATGGCGCGCTTCACCATGAACGGGTATGATATGTTTTGGACGAACAAGCTTGTACATTTCAAGTAATTCACCACGGCATGGATGCCCAGAAACATGAATATATTCATCCTCATCAATAATAATTTCAATGCCAGTATCGGTTAATTTATTTATTATATTATAAATTGGAACTTCATTGCCTGGAATTTTCTTTGATGAAAAAATTACAGTATCGCCTTTTGTAAGGCTGCAATATTTATTTGTTCCATTTGCTATTTTGTTAAGTGCCGCATTTTCTTCGCCTTGGGATCCGGTACATAAATATAGGATGTCACTTTTATCAAAATTCTTGACCTGTTTCTCAGATACGAAATCATATTCATCAATACCAAATGACGCAGTGGCCGCACGGATCATTGTATTCATTGAACGTCCTAAAAGACATATTTTCCGGTCATGCTTTTTAGCGATTTCAAGTATTGAAACCAAGCGCCCTACATTTGATGCAAAGGTTGTAACGGCGACTGCCTGTTTACATTTGCCGATAATTTTTTCAAGTGAATCCCTTACTGAAATTTCCGTGCCTGAACTTCCTTCGGTAAATACATTGGTTGAATCGCAAACCATCAAATCAATATTGTCAT
Source organism: Armandia brevis (assembly GCA_035585475.1). Taxonomy (NCBI): domain Eukaryota; kingdom Metazoa; phylum Annelida; class Polychaeta; family Opheliidae; genus Armandia; species Armandia brevis. The sequence continues at coordinate 21,707 of JAXGGS010027448.1, read as the reverse complement.
CAGATATTTTTTTAATATGCGCTTTGTCAATTGGATCGCCCACAGATGGATTAGTATCGATTTTCCAATCACCTGTATGGAAAATAGTGTAATTTTCATAACGAAGAAAAAGCCCCATACTTTGTGGTATTGAATGGGTAAGAAATACAAATTCAACATCAAAGAATTCAATTTTATATTTTTTGGCTTCCACAATATTTACATGATCAAGAATGGTGGCATCCTTTTCGACCTTGTTTTTTAAAATTTCAAAAGCAAAATTAGTAAGGTAAATAGGTGCCCTTAGCTGTGACCAAAGATACGGTAATGCGCCAATATGATCTTCGTGGGCGTGGGTAATAATTATTGCAGTTAGGTCGTTTATTTTTTCTTTTATAAATTCAATATCTGGAAAAATAATATCAATGCCGGGGATGTCTTTTGCGAATGTTATGCCGCAATCAACCATGATCCATTTGGTTGTATTGCCCGACTTTACCCCATAGAGCGAAAGGTTCATCCCAATTTCGCCGCAACCACCAAGAGGTATAAAATATATCTGTTTTTTCATAATTTTTATTTTCTGCTTAAATGAAATTGATGAAGGCCTTCAATAGTAAGGTCACGGTCAAAATGATCGATTTCTTTGATCTCACCTTTGAATAAAATTGCTACACCACCTGTGGCGACTATCAAAGGTTTGTGATTTAATTCATTGGAAACAAGTTTAATTAGTTCCTTTATCAGACCAATATAGCCCCAAAATATCCCTGATTTCATTGCGTCTTCGGTATTTGTGCCGATAATATTATCGGGTTTCTCTATGGCAATTCGGGGCAATTTAGCCGCATTTTGGTGCAAAGCCTGCATCGAAAGATTTATACCCGGTGCAATTATTCCACCAACAAACACTCCCTTTTCATCGATAACATCAAATGTCGTTGCCGTACCCGAATCAATAATAAGCAATGGTTGTTTTTTAAACTTTGCCAAAGCGCCAAGCGCATTGGCAATACGGTCCGAACCAAGTTCAGTAGAAATCGGTAAATTTATTTCCAATTTACAATTTTCCGAATCTAAAATTTCTGGTTCAATATTTAAATATCGTTTGCAATAGGTTATAATTTGAAAAAGGCTTTGTGGAACAACCGATGAAATTACGCAATCCTTTACTTGTGAAAGGTCAATATCATTTAAAAGCGCAAGCGAAGATAAATGATAAGCATATTCATCAGCCGTGCGTGAAGATGAAGTTGAAAGACGCCATTGTGCTTTTATTTCATCATCAACCATAATTGCAAAAAGACAATTTGTATTACCAATATCAATGCAAAAAAGCATATTTACTCCATTTATTTTGTAACAATTTTATAAGGAATATTTTACTGATCATCAAATCTAAGTGTCCCTGAAGTAAATGTACAAATTTCATTATCTATTTCGATGTTAATTGCTCCATCATTATTTATACCAACATATTTCCCAACATATATATCATTATTTTGTCTGATATTGCAATTAAATCCGATGCCATATGCAAGCATCTTCCATTCATCAATAATTGTATTTTTAATGTCTGGATCATTATTCATTTGGTTAAAATTATTCCAAAATATTGAAATAAAATCCTTATGGATAGATTTGTAATCTATGTCATCATTGAATGATTTGACATGCTCCCCTATTGATGTTGGCTGTGATGCTGATATTTGGGAAGCATTGGACGATTGAATTGATTTTTTGTTTTCATCCGACAAAGGCAAAATATTAATCCCCACACCAATTATATTAATTAATTCGCCCTGTATATGTTTGCTATCAATCCTTATACCGCCAAGCTTTTTATTATTCACGAAAATGTCATTTGGCCATTTAATTTTTAAGTTGCTCTCTAATTCGGGGTATAAAGTCGAAATAGTTTTTACAACGTTATAAGCAATTATAAAAGATAAGAAGCTATCGACTTTACCGGCTTTACTAACCAATGAGAATTTCAAAGAGCCTTTGAAATCTTGCCATATATTATTGCCTCTGCCTTTCCCGCCTTTTTGTTGGTCGCAAATAACAAGAAAAGGATTTAATAAGTGCCCGGCCTCATTTTTTTGCGATGATTGGATAAGGTCTTTTGCAATGGTTTCTGCTTCATCCTGTGTTGAATTTAATTCACCGAAATAAAACACCTTTAACGAGCCGATATTATATTCTTTACAATGATAGTTTCCTGATAAAGACACAAAATTAGAACAAAGTTGCTGCTGCAAATGCGGCCTGTATGGGTAAGTTGCTTAGTAAGAAAGGAATAAATAACCCAAAACAAACAATGATCGCCGTAATCGTCATAATGATATTTATCGACATTAATGGCTGTGGTTTTACATTTTCCTTTGGCTCATCAAACCAAATTCTTTTGATTATGAATAGATAATAAAAAGCTGATATCACAGAAGCGACCGCACCACATAAAGGTAAAACAAAAAGATTTGCATTTAAGGCTGCTTGGAACACAATTAATTTACCCCAAAAACCAATCGCAACTGGAATGCCAGAAAGTGATAATAAAAATAACGTAGTAAAAATTGCATATTTTAAGTTAACAGTTCTCATGCCATTTAGGTCACTTATTTTTTCAGTAAGCTGATTGTTTTTATTCAATGATAAAATTGCACAAAACATTCCAATAGTAGTTATTAAATATATTATTAAATATACTAAGCTGGCTGATATTCCGACCTTTGTCCCCGCCACTACGCCAATAAGTGCATAACCCATATGCGATATTGATGAATAAGCCATAAGACGTTTTAAATTAGTTTGCCATATCGCACTTATTGCACCAACAAACATTGACATAATGGCAATGAAAGTCAGTATGATTTGCCAATGTAATATCAAGTCTGGAAAGCCAACATAAAGCAACCGCATAAATATTATTAAGGTCGCAATTTTCGGTGCTGTTGCAAAGAATGCCGTAACTGGTGTTGGCGCACCTTCGTATACATCGGGTGCCCACATATGAAACGGAGCCGTAGAAAGCTTAAATGCAAGTCCAGTTATAACAAATACAAGCCCCAGTGACGCACCAATGATATTGGTTTCGCTTTGTAAATAATTTGCGATTGTCATGAATTGTAACGATCCAGTTGATCCATAAATAAGCGAAATACCAAAAAGTAAAATACATGATGAAAGACCGCCAAGAACAAAATATTTCAATCCTGATTCAGTTGATCTTAGGGATGATTGATTAAATGATGTAAGGATATAAGCCGAAAGAGAAAATAATTCCACAGCCAAATAAATCGCAAGTAAGTGACGTGAAGAACACATGAACAATAATCCCACTACGGAGAATATTAACAGCACAAAATACTCAGGCGTTTTTTTGTTAGATTTACTGTAATATGAAATCCCGAAGAAACATGAAATAAAAGCACAGAAAAGCACCGTAACTTTACCAAATCTTGAGATCGGATCAGAAACTATTTGACCAAGAATTTCCGCATCAGTATTTCCAAGAAACACAAGAACAATAGAGGCAAAAAATGCGACGGCACTATACATGCCCACCATATTAAAGCTTAGCTTTTCTTTGAAAACCGCCAAAAGCAAAAGCATGACAAGCCCGAAAAGGGACAAAAATATTTCAGGTGAAAAAATCAATATATGTGAAGTGTTAAATGCCATATTTATTTAAGCCCAATAAGAATTAAATCTGTTGCAAGATTATAATATTTACTAATTACAGTTGTGTGGAAACCAAAAAATATCATCAGTACAAATAGCAATGACAATACCAACAATTCTGTAATGTTTAATTTTTTAAGTGCGCTTTGGTCATCACACTCTTTCCCAAGTGTTACAAGCCTATAGAGCCTTAGACCATACATTGCCGAAAATATAACACCAGTTGCCGAAATTAACGCAAGTAATTTATTTGACTGAAAAACAGCAAGGAACGATAAGAACTCACCAACAAATCCACTTGTACCCGGTAGTCCAACATTACCCATAGTAAAGCCAAGGAACAAAAATGCGAATACTGGCATTTTTCTGTATACACCACCATAAGCGCTGATCTCTCTTGTATGTTTTCGGTCATATAATACACCAACACAAATAAATAATGCCGCCGAGATTATACCATGTGAAATCATCTGGAACATAGCACCGTCAATACCCTGTTTATTAAGTGTAAAAATACCCATTGTGACGAAACCCATATGGGCAACCGATGTATATGCAATAAGCTTTTTCATATCGGTTTGAGCAAGCGCGACCAATGATGTATAGATAATCGCGATAACAGATATTGTTACAATATAGGGTGCAAAATAAGCCGAAGCATCAGGCAAAATAGGCAAAGAAATTCTTAGGAATCCATAGCCGCCCAATTTCAATAAAATAGCAGCAAGTACCACAGAGCCCGCCGTCGGTGCCTGAACATGCGCATCAGGGAGCCAAGTGTGAACTGGCCACATTGGTATTTTTACCGCAAATGCAATAAAGAATGCCAAGAATAAGTAATATTGTGGTTTGAAACCCAACGTCGTGGTTCTTAGTACTTCCATGTCGGCTGTGCTATATTGACTAACAAGCCAGGCAATTGCGACCAACATAAATACTGAACCAAAGAATGTAAATAAGAAGAATTTAATCGTCGCATAGACCCTTGAAGGCATAAGCTTTCCAAAGAAGTTTTTCTCTCCTTTTGATCCCCATACACCAATGATTAAAAACATCGGTATCAAAGTCGCTTCAAAGAACACATAAAATAAAACCAAATCCAATGAAACAAAAACACCGATCACAAGGCTTTCGAGTAACAAGAAGGCGGCCATATAATCAGCAACATTTTTCTTAACTTTGCCAATGGATATAAATATACAAATCGGGAAAATAAATGTCGTAAGAATTACGAATGGTAACGAAATACCATCAATCCCAAATCTAAGTGAGACACTCATATCAATCCAATTAGATACATGAACTAATTGATAGCCCTGCTTTGAAAAATCAAAGACATAAAGAACTACGAGCGAGAGTAAAAAATTTCCTATCGTTGTAAATATGGCAAGGATGGTCGGTCCATTGTCAATTTGATTATTATCAGCTTTACGTGAAATCATTGACTTTAGATAAATCATCAATGACGAAAATAAAGGCAGTAAAATTAACAGTAAAAGCCAAGGTTGCGAAGAAAGAGACCCGTTCATTTATATGCTCCACCAAAAAAATTAAACCATACAATAAATAAAAGGATGGCAAGCCCCGTTAAAATAGCAATCGTATAATGGAATATATATCCACTTTGCAGTCTGATTATACGTTTGGCAATCCTACCGATAATATATGAAACTCCATTTGGTCCAAGCCCGTCAATAACTTTTTCATCACCAAAATGCCATAAGAATTTTGCAAATTTTGCAATCGGTTTCACAATGATGAAATCATATAATTCGTCAAAATACCATTTGTTAATCAGGAAGCTTTTAAACGGACCATCCTTGGGCGGATCATCAAGATTTATTTTCAAATCATGTTTGCCATAAACTCGCGATGCAATAAATGTACCAATTAACATAGCAATGAATGGCAGTAACAATACCCATATTGGGAAATCATGGTGACCAGAACCGTCGCCATGATCGGCGGTTGCAACCTCTTCTGCTGCAACATTAATGATGCTCGGATTTGCTTCTGTATCATTATGATCATTTGTTAAATAATTATCGTCTTCACTTACAAAGGATGCGTTGATGATATTTTTATTGTCAGTAATGGCATGGTCAATATTTGACGCATGATGTTCATCGTCTTTATTTTCTTCAATATGATGTTTGTAAATTGCACCATCCCAAAATTCACTATTATGTTTTCCAACGAATGAATTATAAAACAACATGCCCGAGAATATCGCACCAGCTGCCAATGGAAGAAGACTATATAACATCACCGAAGGCACAGGGTGCGGGTGTAATTTTATATCATTTATCAAACGTGATTGACCAAGGAAGGTTAAATAAATTAAACGCCATGAATAAAATGCGGTCAAAATAACGGCAAAGGTTGTCGCGAAAAATGCAAACGATTCAACAAGGTTACCCGAAGCGAACCCAAGATATGCATTTTCAATGATCAAATCTTTTGAAACGAATCCAGCCAGCCCAACAGGAACACCAAAAATCTTTAACAAAGGAATTCCAATACCCGTAATTGATGCAGTACCGATAAGCATAAATACAAAAGTAAGCGGGAATAAATGACGTACGCCACCCATTTTTAAAATATTTTGTTCGTGATGGGTCCCAACAATTACCACACCAGCGCCAAGGAAAAGCATCGCTTTGAAAAAGGCATGTGTAAATAAATGGAACATTGCAATATCATATGCACCAAGTCCCGTTGCCACAAACATATATCCGAGTTGAGAACATGTAGAATAAGCGATTATTTTTTTAATATCATTTTGGAACAATGCCACGGATGCCGCAAATACGGCAGTTAATGCACCAATAAAGGTAATGATTAATTTTACATCAGGCGTTGATTCGTAAAGTGGTGACAACCGACATACAAGAAATACACCAGCCGTAACCATAGTAGCCGCATGAATTAACGCAGATACAGGCGTTGGCCCTTCCATCGCATCAGGAAGCCAAGTATGGAGAAAGAATTGTGCGGATTTACCACATGCACCAATGAATAATAAAAGAGCAATGAATGACAAAGCATTGAAGTTAAATCCAACAATATTTAATGAAAGATTTTGGATTAAAACCGGCTCTGTAAAACCGAAAGGCAATACTTCTTTATTGTGCAAGATAACATCAAAGAAATTATCGAATGAAAGATCTCTGAAAATAGCAAAAACAGCCATGATGCCAATAACAAGTCCAAAATCACCGACCCTGTTTACAACAAAGGCTTTTACGGCTGCGGCATTTGCGCTGTCTTTATGGCGCCAAAAACCGATCAATAAATAAGATGCAAGGCCTACACCCTCCCAACCGAAAAATAGTTGAACAAAATTATCCGCTGTTACAAGTGCCAGCATAGTAAATGTAAATAAGGAAAGACAAAGGAAAAAGCGTCCTCTTTCTTCATCCTCATGCATATATCCGATTGAGTAAAAATGAACCAAAAAGGAAACAGATGTAATAACTATGAGCATTACGGATGAAAGGCGATCAATATTCATTGACCATTCAATCAAAAGATCACCGGAACTTATCCATGTAAAAATTCCTATATCCGCGATTGGATTTTCAGGCGAAAGATTAAAAAACAATATCCAAGAAAGCAGTGCGGCTATCCCAACGAACGAAGTCGTAACGATCTCTGTTGCCCGTGCACCAAAATATATCCTTACCGGCATAGCCAGTAAAGTAGCAAATAATGGTAGTAAAATAATATATATATACATTATGTATTCCGTATAAGTTCTTTTAAATATTAATTCTTCATTAGGTTCGCTGATGTTACGTCAATCGTTTTTCTTAACCTAAAAAACGCAACCAATATCGCCAAGCCAATTGCGGCTTCGGCGGCGGCGACAGTAAGGATAAAGAAAGCAAAGATTTGACCCAATAAATCACCAAGGTAAACCGAGAAAACTACAAAATTAATATTAGTGGCAAGTAACATTAACTCGATGCACATCAAAATCAGGATGATATTTTTTCTATTTATAAATATCCCGATTGCCCCAATCGAAAATAATATAGAGGCGAGTACTAAAAAATGATATATTCCAATTGAATTCATAATTATCTAAGACCTTCTCCAGATTTCGGATCTGCAAGTGAAACAGTGTTTTCTCTTCTTGCTTGATCTTCTGGGTTTTGGATTTTAACAAATTTTCTTTTTCTGTATGTTAATGTGATTGCACCAATCATAGCAACAAGAAGGATAAGACCACTTAGTTGGAACAACACAAAATATTCAGTATAAAGCACGGAACCAATCTGGCTGATATTTGAAACATTATTTAGTTCCATTAATTTTGTTGGCTGTTCTAAATTTGTTTTACTCAGGTTGATTTTATTCCAATTAAGATAAGCAAGTACAAATTGTCCAATAAATATAGCGGCAAAAAACAAACCCAAAGGCAATGATTTTAACTGTGTTTTTCGTGTATGTGAAAAATCAACATCAAGCATCATCACAACAAACATAAACAACACCGCCACTGCCCCGACATAAACCACAATTAGTAAAAGCCCCAAATAGGCCGCGCCAATCATAATGAACAGGCAGGCAACGGAAACAAAACAGCAAATAAGAAACAGAACCGAGCGAACTGGATTCTTTGCAAGGACAACCATCAGCGCAGAGAAAATTAATAATCCAGCAAAGAAATAAAATGTAAAAGCAGGTAAAAAATTCATGTCTGTTTATCTATAAGGTTGATCAAGTTTAATGTTTTTTGCTATTTCGCTTTCCCACCTGTCACCATTTAATAAGAGCTTGTCTTTTTCGTAAAACAATTCTTCTCTGGTTTCTGTGGCAAATTCAAAATTTGGTCCTTCGACAATGGCATCGACCGGGCAAGCTTCTTGGCAAAGACCGCAATAGATGCATTTTGTCATATCTATGTCATATTTTGTTGTTCTTCTTGAACCATCTTCTCTTGGTTCTGCTTCTATCGTTATGGCCTGCGCAGGACAGATTGCTTCGCATAATTTACAGGCAATGCATCTTTCTTCGCCGCTTTCATAACGTCTTAGTGCATGTTCACCCCTGAAACGTGGTGACAATGGACCCTTTTCATAAGGGTAATTAATCGTTGGTTTTGGTGTGAAATAATATCTTAGCGCTAGGATAAATGCCTTGATAAATTCCCACAATGAAAAACTTTTTATAAGATGTAGAATATATTTCATTAGCCTCTCCAACCGCTGTAATAATCTGCGATTTCAGGAATGAATACTAATATCGATGAAACCAACACTAAATAACCCAAACCTAATGGAAGGAATATTTTCCATCCAAGTCGCATTAATTGATCATAACGATATCTTGGAACAATTGCCTTTGTCATTGCGAAAAAGAAGAACATCAAGATAACTTTTGCAGAAAACCAAAAGATTGGAAAATTATTTAAAAACTCAATATTAAATGGTGCATTCCATCCACCCAAGAAAAGCAATGATAATAAAGCACACATTAAAACAATATTTAAATATTCAGCAATCATAAATAGCAAATATGGCGTTGATGAATATTCAACCTGATAACCGGCAACAAGTTCTGATTCCGCTTCGGGAAGATCAAAAGGAGGTCGATTTGTCTCAGCCAATGCTGAAACAAAGAATACTACGAAAACTGGAAATAAAGGCCAAATATACCAATTTAAAATTCCGCCGCCTCTTTCCTGTGCGGTAACAATATCAGTTAAATTCAATGAACCAGTTAAAAGAATAACCGAAAGAAAAACGAAACCAAGTGATACTTCATATGAAACCATTTGTGCCGAAGAACGCATTGCGCCCAAAAATGGATATTTGGAATTGGATGCCCAACCACCAATAATAATTCCATAAACACCAAGTGATGAAACAGCAAAGATAAATAATATACCCATATTTAAATTTGAAATCACCAAGCCCGGAGCAACAGGGATCGCCGTCCAAGCCAAAAAGGCAGTAATAAGTGATAAAATAGGAGCCAAAAGAAAAATCGGCTTATCCGCACCCGCAGGAATAATTACTTCTTTTAGGGCAAATTTAATAAAATCCGCAAATGATTGCAAAAGTCCAAAAGGACCAACCACATTCGGTCCTTTGCGTAATTGTACCGCAGCCCAAACTTTTCGGTCAAAAAGCAAAATAAATGCCAATGATACAAGCAAACATATCATCATCGCCAGAATCTGAACAGTAACCGTCCCTATATAAAGGAAAGGTTTTTCTAGATTTCTTGTGGTAAAAAATTCAAAAAGAAAATCCATATTATTTACAAAATCTCATTCAATATAAATAAATATTATTTATGGTAATTGGTTAATTAATGCAAACATACTTTTTGTTTTTATTCGATTATTTTTGTGAAAATGTGGTTTAATTATCAGAAAGTAATTTTCTGGCGATAATTAGGGACATAATTTCATTTGTCCCTTCCAATATTTGATGAACCCTGATGTCACGAAGAATTCTTTCAAACGGGAAATCTTTTAAATATCCATAACCACCATGAAGCTGTAACGCACTATTTACAATGTCAAAGCAATCATCCGTAGTTATCTTTTTCGCCATTGCACAAAGTGTAGTTTTATTGGCATCACCATTATCAAAGGCGGTCGCAGCACGGTATAAAATGCTTTTTGCGGCTTCGAAACGCATTTGCATATTTGCAAGTGTAAATTGAATATGTTGAAAATCACCAATTTTCTTGCCAAAGGCTGTTCTGTCTTTTGTGTATTTAACCGTTTCTTCGATTGCGAATTCAGCGGCACCAAGCGAGCATGCGGCAATATTTAAACGCCCACCATCAAGTGCCTCCATCGCATATGAGAAACCTTTTCCCTTTTGACCAAGAAGATTTTCTTTTGGTATTTTGCAATTATCAAAATTGACCAATGCAGTAGGCTGTGAATTCCACCCCATTTTACGTTCATTTTCACCGAATGAAAGACCAGCTGATTCTTTTTCAACGATGAATGTCGAAATGCCTTTTGCTCCATCATTACTCGTACGTGCCATCACAAGATAAATGTCCGAATGACCTGCCCCTGATATGAATGCCTTTGTGCCATTAAGAATGAAATGATCACCATCTTCTTTTGCACTACATTTAAGTGCCGATGCATCCGATCCGCATGATGGTTCAGTAAGGCAATATGAAGAAAAATTATCCAGCGTCACCATTTTAGGCAGATATTTTTCTCTTTGCTCCTTTGTCCCATATTTATCAATCATGCCAGAAACCATATTATGGATCGATAAATAGGCCGAACTTGATACGCATCCTCTGGCAAGTTTTTGGAATATTAAAACGGTTTCAAATCGTCCAAGCCCTATGCCGCCAATATCTTCGTTTAAATAAATCGAACCAAATCCAAGTTCCGCTGCCTGTTTAATTACATCTTTTGGAAAATGTTTTTCTTCGTCCCATTTTGCGGCGAAAGGGTAAAGCTTTTCAGTTGCAAATTTTTGGGCGATATCCTTTATCGCTTCTTGTTCTTCGCTAAGTGAAAAATCCATATTTATACTTTCATATTATAAGCAAGGTTTCTAATCTCTTTGAAATTCAAATAAATCCGAAATACCTATGATTGCGGAAAGACTATCTAGGGCATGAAAACATTCATCAATAAAAGAAGGATCACGAAGATCATTTATTTCAAGTCTATCACGATAAGAACTATTAACCCATGATGTAAGATTATCAATTTTGCTTTCGTCGATTATAAAGGCTTTATCAATTTGATCAATATCATCACGCGATATTTGCGCCCTAAAACGAAGGCAGGCAGGACCGCCACCATTTGACATAGATTGCCTTAGGTCAAAGAATTCAGCAAATTTTAAAATATTCTGACCTTCTATTACCCGTTGAATATGGTCATAAACTTTTTTGTTTTCTTTACATTCCATCGGCAAAATCAGACCATAGCCCTTTTCATCATTTGGATGAATTATCTGTGAATTAAATAAATATGTATCAATGGCATCGCCCAAAGAAACTTCATTTTCTTTTACTTCGATAATTTCTAGCCAAGGCATTTTTGCACGTAATTTTTTGTAAACTCCTTCTTGGTCGTCCCAAGAGGATTCGTGACAAAATAATAATCTTTCATTGCCCACGGCAACAACATCATTATGGAACGCCCCTGCATCGATTGCCGTTGATGATTGTTTAGCAAAGATAGTATTTTCATCGGGCAACTGACCCAATCTTGCGATTGATTGACTTGCAAGTAAATCCTGTCTGCCATTAAATTTTTTGCCTTTTTCGCCATAAACAAAAAAGTGAAAACCTTTTGATGAATAATCGAAAGAAAGACGAGTATGATTTGCCGCCCCCTCATCAAATAATCCATGCAAGTTTGACAAAGGATCATGATGTTCAAACACATCACCGGCAAATATTTTTTTTAAATGACTTGCCGTAGAGCTCGCTTCAATTGAACGGTGAAAATGCGATGCAAGATTAGCAGGGATAATATGGTACTTCCCATCATTTGCATCATTCTTTGGTATAAAAGTCCCTGCATTCGCCGTCCACATTGATGAAGCCGAAAAAATCGATGCAACAATCGCAGGGTCATGACGATAAGCATCATCAATCATTTTAAGTAAACTACCCGTAAAGCCCATAGACCTTAAAACAGGTGCAAAAGGTCTTTGGAGAGGTGGAATAAATCCCTGTATCAAACCAAAGTCATGATTTGCCTGCATTTTTTTTAAACCCTCTAAAGCTGCCTGTTTCGGGTTCGAAGCTGAGTTTTTATATTTTGCCGAAGCAATATTACCAAATGCAAGTCCTGCATAATTATGCGTTGGACCAATTAAACCATCAAAATTTATTTCTGTGAAAGTTGACATTAGAGATATCCTATTTAAGTCCCACAACCTTTTCAGGAACAGCTGGGCAATTGTTGGCGGCGACACTTGCCATTGGATAGGCACAATAATCGGCGGCATAAAATGCAGAGGGACGGAAATTTCCTGAAAGCCCGGGGCCACCAAAAGGAGATGCAGAACTTGCACCCGTTGTTTGACGGTTCCAATTTACTATGCCGGCTTTAATTTCGTTATAGAATTTTTTCCATTTGCTTTCATCGTCAGAAATTAATCCCGCCGATAACCCAAAAGAAGTCCTGTTGGACAGCTCAATTGCTTGTTCAAAATCATCAACAAAAAATACTTTTAATAAGGGACCAAAATCTTCTTCATCCACAAGGCTATTATGGTCAGTGATTTCATAAATACCCGGAGTGACGTAAGAAGGCCCAAGGCTTGGAATGTTTTCCAATTTACAATGTTCTTTGCCGCCATTTTTCATGATTTCTTGTGCTTTTGACACAAGATTTTTTGCCGTATTTTCATTTATAACTGGTCCCATGAATGGGTTTTGTTCAGCAAATGGTTGGTCGACAATAATCGTTTTTGTAAGCTCAACTAAAGCAGCAAGATATTTACGTCCATTTTCATTGTTCGGTAAAATAAGTCTTCTTGAACATGTACAACGTTGACCGGAACTAAGGAATGATGATTGAACAACGGTTAATGCGCCTGCTTGGTAATCATTATTATCCCACCAAATTAATGGATTATTGCCACCCATTTCAAGGGCAACAATTTTATTGGGATATCCGGCAAATTTCTTGTGCAATAATAGTCCGACTTTTGGTGAGCCAGTAAATAATAACCCATCGATTAAATCAGGTTCGGTAATCATTTCACCAAGCTTATAATTTCCAAGCACGACTTGAACCAATGATACGGGAACGCCAGCTTGGTGCATTAATTTGACAATGAATATACCAGAACGCGGTGTAAAATCAGACGGCTTAAAGACAACGCCATTACCTGCGAGCAAGGATGGAACGATATGTCCATTTGGTAAATGAGCAGGGAAATTAAACGGTCCAATCACAGTAAACACACCAATTGGTCGGTGGGTAAGTAAATGCGTAGTGCCATCAGGTTTTTCATCGCTGGTACTATTTGTTCTGGTCATGAATGAGTTAATCGAAATTTCGATTTTTGCAGCAACCGCCCCTGCTTCGGTTTTTGTTTCCCAAAAAGGTTTGCCCGTTTCTTCGGCAATTATTGTTGCAAGCTCGCTTTGATTTTCTTTTACAAGTTCTGCGTATTTTCTTAGGATTTCACATCTTTTTTCAAAATCAATATTGCGCCAATCTTTTTGCGACTTACGGCAATTTTCAAATGCAATATTAATTTCATCCTTATTTGGTGAACAAAATTGATATTCTTGATTATTTGCAGGTGAATTAATTTTATAATCTTCGCCTGATCCTTTTACATCCTGACCATCGATTAAAGAGTAAATATTATTTGTCATGAGCCGTCTTTTTATTTGCTGTTAGTTGAACTTTATCTCCGCTTGAAACACCAAGATCCCGAAGATCATTTTGTGATAGATATACGAATTCATCATCGAAAAATACTTTTCTTTCGATTGCGATGAAATCTGGGCCTTGGCCTTTGAATATGAAATATCTATTTGGGAGTGTTTTCTGATCTGGGTCACGTTCTTTTGCGGTCAAAGATATTGTTTCTCTTATTGTCCGAATATTATCGGCATCAGAATGAATTAATGGACCACCATCAAAGACATCAACGTAATTATCATAAACAAAGCCCTCTGATTGGAGCAAATTATATGCAGGCTGTGCATTTCTATGTGGCTTTCCGATCACAGAGACCGCATCTTTTCCAAGGAAAGATGTTTGAATGGGAACATTTGGTAACAGATCATGAATAAATTTATTGCCATATCGGGCGCAAAAATCATCGGCTTTTTCAAAGCTAGTACCAAAGAAATTTGAACCAAGCGCATCCCAAAAAGGGGATTTGTTATTTTTTGCGATCCCTCTTAATTCTGCGAAAATTCGATTAGTAAAAAGATCTCTATGATTATTAATGAATAAAAAACGACCAAGTGAAAGCAAACGTCCAAAACCCAAACCACGACATTCAGGATAGGCACAAAGCCCACCAATTTCAGAAAGACTATCGAAATCCTGATTTAAATATAATAGATCATGTTCAAAATATTGTTCGAACCTCTCTGATCTCATTATGCATTTTGACATTTTGAAATTATAAAAGCCCTTTGCCCCACTTGCACATGCAAAAATAAGACTTGAGCCAACTACTTTGCCATCAAGTTCTAACATAAACAGAAATTCTGCATCACGGCTGAAAGAATTTCGTCCAAATGACGAAACACTTTTATCAATACGGCTTTGTAAGATATCTTTATCCGCCGGTACATTGGTCATGCCAGCACCAATAGTTTCTGCAAGTGACAAATATTCGTCAATATCAGTCTTTTTAGCAGGGCGGAAAATCATTTGATCCGCTTCTTTTATATTGTTTTCTAATGCCATAGATTAAATATTTTACCCTTCGATATGCTAATAGAAAATGGGGAATTAAAAATTATTTTCTTTTCATGTTCTACTCATTATAGAAAACTAGTTCAACTATTATTTAAATTTCCTTTTGAAGCTTGGGTAAATATTAGTGCTGATAATAATATTCTTTCTTCAACCTTTGAGAAGTCAATATATTCATCGCCCGTATGGATATTTCCCCCAATAACACCAAGTGTATCAATCACCGGAATGCCTGCCTGTGCGATGTTATTTCCATCACAAACACCGCCCGTATCTTTCCATCTTATATCTTGATTAATTAACTTCCCAATTTCTCTTACTTTTTCGTAAAATGGTTTGTGAATATCATTCATTTCTTTTGGCGGTCTTGTCATGCCCCCATATAGGTTGATTTTAAAATCATCATTGGAGTATTTGGCAACTATTTTTTCAATGCTTTCTTGGAGTTCTTGTGCATTCTCCATGGTTTTTGAACGTATATTTAATCTTATAATCGCTTTGGCAGGAACCATGTTCTTTGGTCCTCCTCCATCAATTTTTGCAACATTCACTGTGTTTTCTTTTTCATAATCCGTAAGGTTGGCCAAATCATTGGCAATCTGGGCTGCGTGGATAATTGCATTACGCCCATCCTTGTGATCACGTCCAGCATGTGCCGCCTTACCATTGATAACGATATCATAATTTCCTGATCCTTTTCGTGCCCCAGCAAGTGTACCATCAGGCATGGATGGTTCATAAACACATGCGAAATGTGCCCATTTGGCATGCTCGAATAGAATGTCTCTCGAACCTGGAGAACCAATTTCTTCGTCAGTATTTAAAATGATTTCAAAACCAAAGTCAGTCATATCATAATATTTTTCAGCCATTAAAAGCGAATGTAATATCACCAATATCCCGCCCTTCATATCGGCTGAGCCCGGTGCGTTATATATATCATCGTCAAGATATGTGCCCTTTTGGAAGGGGTGGTCGGTTGAAAAAACTGTGTCAATATGACCAGTAAGAAGGGCACGGTACTTTGCCTGTGGTCTTTTGCTTATTTTTATCAATGAAGGTGGGGAAATATTTTTCTCGGATCCGCCATCATCGATAGTAATGTTGTTATTTGCTTCGATCTCTGTGATATCGGCATCAAGTGGTTTGAACAGGTTCTTGATGATTTCTTTGTTTTTATTTATGCCATCGAAATTATAAGTTCCGCTATTTATATTGCATAATTCTTCCAACTGTTTCGTAAAAACAGCCCTTAGACCCGTAACATTTTGTGACATTAAAACTTCTTTTTCATCAAGTATCATAAATCATTCCATCATTTGTTTCGTTTGATTGTAAAAATTGCCAGCTGTCGAATGTCATCAAGCGCTTGTTGGTTGTATTTACTGTGCGAGAAATGGGTTTCTATGCGCTCTATTGCATTAGAAATCAAACTTTCACAGTAATCTTCGAGTTCTTTTTTATCATAAAACTTAACGGAGCTTGCCTTTGTATCGCCATCTTGGCGTACTGGTTTGCCCATTATTGCTGCATCGCCCTCCATATCAAGAAGATCATCCCTATATTGGAAAGCCAGTCCTATATTTCTTGCGTAATAATCTATATGGCGGATGTCGTTTCGGGTGATGCTTATATTCTTTTCTTTATTATGCGAAGTAACCGCGCCCATAATACATGCCGCCCTTATGAGCGATCCGGTTTTTAATTCTTCCATCTTTTGCATATCTATGGAGTTTTTGATATTTTCACTTGCTTGCATATCAAGCATTTGTCCGCCACATATCCCCGCTATGCCTGTTGCTCGGGCAAGAATTGCGGTTAATAATGAACGAATTTCAGCGTCTTTATGGCATTTTCGCTGATTTAATAAGGAGAATGACATTGCTTGTAACGCATCGCCAGCCAATATTGCGGTGGCTTCGTCAAATTTTATATGCGACGATGCCTGTCCTCTTCTTTGATCAGAATCGTCCATTGCCGGTAAATCATCATGAATAAGCGAAAAACAATGGATCAATTCAATGGCAATAGCGCTGTTTTTATAATCTTTGAATTCTGTGCCATATAATCTTGCGAATGACCCCACCAACAAAGGACGTAATAATTTCGAAGGCGTATTTATTGAATATTGCATCGCATCAGCAAGCTTTTGTGCAGAATATTTGTTGAAATTTAAATTGGAAAACTCATTACTAAAACGCAGCAATTCTTGATCAAGGCTTTTTGTAATTTTTACTTGTGGCATTAAATATTCAAATTCAGTTTATATTGATAAGCGTTCTATCTTCGTGATTTAGGTAAATAACATAAAAATTAAGTATTTTAACAGATAATATAGTTTTTTAAGACAATCTGTAAATAATTTGAAAAATACCATTCTATGAAATTATACTTATTAAATTTTGTAAATATATTTAACAGGACTTTATCATCTTTTAAAGTAGATAAAAGCCTATTATTTTTCATATATTTATTTTCCATCTCGGTCATTATGGCTGGCTTTATTTTCGCCAGTGATATTGGAATGATGCTTAATGTTTGGATGCATAATGATAAGTTTGGAATAAATGTTTTTATCCCCTTGATTAGTATATTTTTTATTGTCCGTGAATTCAGACAAACAATAATGACGATTAAACCAAATCCCAAAATTATCCTTCTTTTTCTTTTGATTAATATATTTTGGATTGTCGCATTTTATTTTGAAATCAATTTAGTAAAACATATAAGCATTATGCTTTTACCGCCTATATTATTTTGGATGTTTTTTGGTAATGAATGCGCAAAGAAAAATTGGTTTCCATTGGCCTTTTTTGTATTGGCCGCACCATTGGGATATGAGTTAATTCCATTATTACAAAAAATCACCCATGGTGGTGCATTTTTTATTATGAGCTTACTCCCAGGAACAGAAAGCCAAGAAGGGCTTGATATAATAAATATAGCAGGAAGATTTATAATCGAACCTGATTGTGCAGGCTATCAATTTTTATGGCCTATGTTCGTGATGGCATTATTGGTCGCAAGATATTATTGTGGATCACTAAAATCAGCCATAATCATAACCATCCTTTCATTGGCAATTCCAATAGTTGCAAATATATTTCGTGTTGTGATCCTTCTTGAAATAGCAAGATATTATGGCGGTGAAATAATGCTTGGTGCTGATCATTTAACATTTGGGTGGGTGTTTTTTACAATCGTACAGTTTTTGTTTCTGTTCGCAATTTGGTCGCGAATTGAAAATATTGATTTATGGCCAAAAAAAGTCGCTTTTAATTTCAAACCAATTTATAATGGCGTAATTATATTTATGCTGATTAATGTTTCGATTATTTATTTGTTGATATTTTCATTGTCAAAACTTTTTGAACAAACAAAAATGGGCAATGTTCTTTTACCTTTATAATGGATTTATATGTGTGGGATTGCTGGAATAATTGATCTGAAGGGTAAAAGAAATTTTAATCCAAAAGTAATCCCTTTATTATCAAAATATATTGCCCAACGTGGCCCCGATGAAAATGACATATATCAGTCAAATGGGATCTTGCTTATTCATCACCGACTTTCAATCATTGACATAAAGGGTGGAAAGCAACCATTTTACAGCGATGATAAAAAATCAGTTTCAATATTAAATGGACAGATTTATAATTTCCAAAAGTTAAAGAAAAATATTCAATCAAAATTCCGTACACAAAGCGATATAGAAATTGTAAATTATTTATTGCATGATGAAGCAAGGGCTAAAAATCCTTTTGATAAATCATTGCAAAAATTTAACGGCCCTTTTGCCATTGCCCATTATGAAATGAAGGAACATAATTTATTGCTTGCACGTGATATGTTTGGTGAAAAACCACTTTTTTATATGATCGCTGATGATTGTCTTTTCTTCTCAAGCGATATTCGTTCTTTGGTTGTTTTTGACAAAAGAAATAAATTAGACAGACAAGCAATAATTGATTTTAATTTCCTTGGCTTTGTTGGCGATGGTAAGACAATTTATAAAAACATCAAAACACTTAGACCCGGCGAGTATATCGAAACAAATAAAATCAAATCATCAAAAGCGGATGGATGCACAAAGACAAAGTTCCAAGATCTGTTTAATCAAGATACTGAACATGGTAAACGTGAAACAGACCAAGCAAAAGATTTTGAGACGATTTTTGAAAACTCATTAGACGGTCGTTTGATATCCGAGCGTCCCGTTGCATTGATGTTCTCTGGCGGTAAAGATAGCACCGCAATTGCTTTGGCATTAAATAAAAAAAACGTCTCTATGCCTCATTTATTTTTTGATCTTGGTCATGAAAAAAAACTTATCAATGATATTGAAGATCATTTAGAAAACGAAATAACAGTAAAAAAATCTGATAATAATTTATTTGATAATTTTGACAATGTTTATAAAAATATAGGGCAACCATTTGCTGATCGTTCTTTGTTATTTTCAAATGAAATATTCAAGCTCTCTGAGGGGCATGCAACTGTGCTTTTATCCGGTGATGGTGGGGATGAGCTTTTTTACGGGTATCGGCGTTACCGACATTTCTATTTTGAAAACATAGTCAAAAAATATATTCCATCCATTGCAAATAATGTTCTTTCTTTTGTTGCTGATACCTATCCAAAGGGTGATAGTCTACCTTCATATCTTCGGTTAAAAACAAAGATGCTTTCAATGTCTGAGGAAAGTTACCAAAGTTATTTCAGAGCGGTAACCGTTGATATGCCTGAACGTATATATGCGATATTAAATCCTGATATTATTGACGACTATGATCCCACAGAACAATTCAAAAAGCATTTTAAAAATGATGGAACCGATGAATTAACAAAGCTTAAAAAAGTCGATATTGATATGTGGCTTGGTTCAAGAATGATGGTAAAAAGTGATCAAGCAAGTACAAAAAACTCAATGGAAATGCGTTCACCATTTCTTGATAAAGATCTTTTTAAATTTGCCAATGACCCCAATGTCCAAATCAATAATATCAAGCAACCAAAATCAACAATTGATAATTATATTTCACAGTTTCTTTCATTGCCAAAAAACCATACAAAAAAACAAGGCTTTGATGTAGGTGAAAATAATAATTTATTAAATCACTATTTAAAAAGTTTTTACAACAATTATTCGTATAATGATGAATGTTTCAATAATGTCATGTTAAAAGAGATGGTTAGTTTACATTTTGACAACAAAATCAATATAACTGGCCTTCTTTGGAATGTCATGGTTTGGGATAAATTCAACCAAAACAAAATCAAGTTTGAGGACGTAAATGTTTTTCAAGAGAATGCTTGATATTTCGTAAGAATGATTTTTTTGAAACTTTTATACAACTACTATAATAAGCATTATTGGATAGGGATTTTTTATATTGAGCCTCCCCAATCATAAAATCATAATTACTATATCCATGATCTCTATAATATTCAATTGCCAGACTGTGACATAATAAACCTGGACGTATTTTATTTGCTTTGCTTTCAATTTCGGTAAAATAATCAAAAGCAGATTGATATTGATATACTGTGTCTTTTACAATGAAATTATAAAGTATACCGATTATTTGCTGCTTGCTTGATATCTTTAGAAGATGTGTGAAGTTTGTACTTTTATTTAAAAGTGAATAATTAAAGTCATTAAATGTTTTATTTGCAAATGAACTAGACTTGTTTCCAAACCGTGAAGAATTAAATTCTTTTAACCACATAAAATTACTTTTTAATTCATCAACATCACAAAGATTAATTGGTTCAATTTGTATCTCACCAAAGCCGTCAGTAAAATATGAGAAGCTTTGTTTTATTTTTTCAAATGTATTATTACTTACATCTTTTTTTGTTGGTAAAATTGAATTCAATATTTTAGTGAAAGGCTTTTTTGACAGTGCCCCTTCATTTGGAAAAGAACATTGATAGCCTTTGTGATATTCAAGATTTGTGAAAATATATTTTTTGTTTGTTTCAAAATATGAAATTGATTGTTTTATAATCGGGGTCGTCCGATTAAAAATTACTTCGGAAAACTCCAGATCATTCAGTCCATTTTGAATGTTTTGTGGATTAAATGGGTTATCGGTTACAATGTAATTTTCTGGCTTTGTTGTAAACAATACATATAACATAATCTGTCTGAATATTGCGGCAACATCATTATGCAGCAAAAAATCATTACAGAATTTCTGCATGTGGCGGAAAACAGTTCTGTTTAAATCTAAATGGTATTCAAGAAGTTAATATTGTTTATTTACAATATACTTCTGTGATTTGATTCTGCAAAATGGCTATAGTCAAATTACCTACTAGCCTCAATTGACAAAATGAAGCTACAGAAAAATTCTTCATAGCCGTACGAAAAGAACTTGAGTAGTCAAATAAATTTTGATGTGTCATTATGTTCTTTTTAGAGCTATGTAAAATGATGTACATTATGAAATAATAAAAAAAGAATTGAATTTGAAGACCTTATGAAATGGTAACTTGTATATTTTTACTTTAAAAAGATATTGCCAGTATGTTGCTGATTGTGTACCTTATTTCACATCAGATGTTTTCTTGCAGGATGGATTTGCTATTGGCACTGAATGCATTGCAAGATATAACTTCCAAGGTTCTGCACCCA
>JAXGGS010027226.1:6139-24755 GCA_035585475.1 Armandia brevis | reverse complement strand
AAAGATAAATAAAAGATTAAGTGTGAAACTATGGGTACACTTGGCGAACATTTACCTTCTTGACGGAGCCAGGCCCCGAAGTAGGGCACAGCCAAACAGATAAAAGCACTATTGGCATCAAACCGACTACAGCAAAAACACCATATAACCAAGGACGTGCATTAGCAGAATCCAATAAGTAAGCTATCATACCTTCCTACACAACAAAACCCAAAACAAAAAAATGTGTTAGTGTCTAAATACAGCGACCACAAACTAAACCAAGCCAGAAATTAGCCACATTTCGCGCAAATTTGCAAAAATTACCAATCGAACGCAGGTTGTTCCGAACATATATTTTTGATCAAAATGGCGAAAACGAAATAGCGGTTGGAAATGCGGAGTGATTTCTGGCTTAGTTTTGACATGCGTGCGCCGCTGGTGACGGGACAAGACATAAATCTTACCTTGGAGCCACCAGGCATACAACAATAAACAATGATGAGGACGATGGGCAGCACAACGACCACAATGAAGACCGCCCACAGCCATGGGCGCTCATTGGTGGCGTCGAGTACCGCATCGACCACACTTCTCTGAAATCATTATTTAATATAGCTTTTTGTTAATTAAGATCATTGACTGCACATAATTATGTTAAATAAAGTTCTTTCAACAAGACTTCTAAATTTAGTTGACCGATCAATCTAAGTATTTTGATAAAATGTCATGACATAAAAGTGGGTAACGATAAGCGTTAAACACTGTATTTTATCATAAATTTAAATTACTAAACACATGTTATTAAGTGTTGGGTTTGTGACGTACCCCAGATCCGCTCTCGGCGAGTTCCTGTACACGTTTCAGCTCCCACGTATCAGCTGCCCATTCATCAGCGACAACTTTGTCATCGGTGATGATAAAGTTATCGAACATTATCTCATCGGACATGGACCACAGTTCAAGACCAACAGCGTCCTATGAATAGGATAAAATTGTCATGTTAGCATGTTAGCAATTGCTGATTCTAGATTTACACGTGGTTGATACAGGAAAGAATAACTTACTATGGATGTCATGCTGTATGGCTCATTATCAACAAAGTGTTCTGGGTTGGGGATCTTCCTTGGCTTCCATTTGCCCTATACGAAGTAAATGCAGTATTATCAACTTAATCAATTTCAGCATTCAGGACAACTGTTTTAGGACATCACATTAAATATGCAGGATCACATTCCCATAACTTAATTACCTTGTAGTTGGGGTTGTCTATCATAGGGGCCCTCCACTTTCCTTTGTATTTAGGGTTCTTGATCTGAGGTGCTTTCCATTCTCCACATCCTGGGGCATCCTCGCATTTAGGGTTGCCTGAAAGAGAGTCGTGATATGATTAATCATAATGGAATAATATATTCGATATCGCCATTTGAGATTTTCCCAATCGTAAACAAGAATCCGTGAGTGCTTCTTACTGATCATGGGAGGTTCCCATTCTCCGTCCATGTCCTCATCCCAGTCAGCTGGTTTCTCCGCATCAGGGTCGGGCACCAGCTCGTCTTCCTCCTCCATCCACCCATCGGGCATCGTGGCCGACTCGTCGGGAATCATCTCAGGCTCGGTCTCGTCCCAGTCTTCGGGCTTCTCAGCATCAGGGTCGGGGATTCTGGGGAGCACAACGAGAATATAGGCTGGGTATCAATAAAGCTGTCGCATTTCCTGGTATGCGTGTGACAAAAATGCGGAACTTTTATAATTATGTATCTTTCATCTACATGATATAACCGATGTCAATATGCCAAGAATTCCATCACATATTACGATACGCTGTAATCAATATCCTATGTATACAATTCAATTCAGTTCAATTCTAACATTTGAATTCATCTTCCATTCAACAGAAAAGTATCGACACAAGAATAGAGCACCGCGCACTCCGCTAACCTATATGTATCGAGAAAAACAATGAAACAACTCACTTCTCTCTCTCGTCCCAATCTTCTGGCTTTTGATCGTCTGGGTCAGTGATTTCCTCTGGTGGGTTAACTGGTGGGCTGACAAAGATAAACAATTCTGTATAAACTACCGGTAACCAGTATGAAATTTTAAAATGTGTGAGTTGACCATATTGACTCGAGATTGGTCTGAAATATGAAATCGTACTTCATATCCTCCAACAGGCTTCCAGAGTTAATAAGATCTTGATCGACGTAAATTTCCCAGGTGTTGTCTGGCATAATCACTGGAATAAAATAAGACGATAATAAATATAATGCACAACCGTAGATCTCTAAAATGTATCAAATAAAGTTTTCGCCATATGACTTCGGAAAGTTGTGAACTTACCCAAAGTGTAGAGATGAGTTTTCTTGTCGGTAAAAAATGAGTCGATTGATTTTGTTGGTTTCTTGGCGTGCTTCTCCTACAAATCAAACCACAAATATTGGAAGAAAATGAAGAACGACGTAAAAATACTTTACTTTCTCAAGTAGACCATTTGCTTACCTCGAACTTTCCATTGACTGGACTTTTGTGTCGGAAAATGAAGTGCAGCTTAGCGTCATTTCCGCATTTGTCTGGGCCGAACATGATAGTGTAAGGGGTTTTGTCCTTGAAGCTTCCCTGTTAATGTAAAAAAAATACCCTATATATTCAAAGACACATTAAAATAACAGGTGAAATATGCTGTATGAAACTTTAAAAATAAATAATCGCAGCTAACCAAGTCTCTATTCTTTGTCTCCTGAGTCAGCAATTTGACATAGGCACCGCCACACTCTTGTCCATTCTGGAACTTTACTTCATATCTGTCAGAGAAAAGAGAGAGATTCATTACACATACACCAGCGTTTTCACTTCATATTACTTGCGGTACCAGTAATCTTTAATATAGCTCCTTTACACTCAACACTTACTGTGCAACAAATGGTTTGCCTTTGAATTCATATGCTTTATCCAACTTAGCGGCGATGGCGTGATGCTTGGCTCGTGACTGGTTTGAAGGAAGCAAATTGTCAATACACACTCAGGTAAAAGCAATAAAGCTATAGCAATTATACACACTTTGACAACTTGTCCACATCTTACCTTTAACACTAGCCCAAGATCTCCGACCAGAGGGCTGTCGGAAGCTTCCTCGGCGCTCCACATACCTGCCAACAAAAATGGTAAAATGTAGCGGGGTTAAACAATCCTTAATTAACGTCATAATCTGATTAAATATATTTGAATAGAATTAAGTCATTGAACTACCGGTAAATATATGGACTTACCGTCGTATTTGGCAATCGCTTCATCACTATCTTCCTTCCTTGCCTTTGACTTCACCCATCTATAAAAGAGCGTTAAATTGGTATGTAGATAGAGCCACTCCAGTCGACAATTTATCCTTTCGCAAATTAGACTTTAATTTACCTTTTATTGAATGTAGCTTCAGACTCGAAAGGCTCGGCAAAGTGAGCGAATCCTTTAGCTTTCGGTAACTTATATTCGGGCTGCAAAAATAAAAAGATTATGTCAATTAAATGGGTTTCGCATTAACTTGGAATAACAGTGTATGGCTCATTGATGTTACAGACACATTAATCTATCTATAATTTCGCAAGGGAAAATTTTCAGACCCCAAATCTTGAAAGCCGGAGGGCCTATGCGACTTTTGACGGAACGTCAACTACACGTATGGTTAACATGTTGATACTTTTTGCCCCGAATCATTTGGATTCATTTCCCTGGGTTAGCGTCACGGGGGGTAACTCACATGATCAGTATATCGGGGTGTGCCACATAAAATACCCTCGTGTTCCTTAATTACCCACGTTAAAAGGAATTATCAAGAAACTGTCGTAAAGAGGCTTGGGTATTGTTTTACTTCCAGATGCCCGTGAGGTCGATTCAGACTTGATTTGACCGACGGCACG
The DNA here is from genome assembly GCA_035585475.1 of Armandia brevis. Taxonomy (NCBI): domain Eukaryota; kingdom Metazoa; phylum Annelida; class Polychaeta; family Opheliidae; genus Armandia; species Armandia brevis. Next base: position 20,862 of record JAXGGS010027226.1, on the reverse strand, counting down.
ATCGATTTTGATTCGCCCTGTGAACTGGCCCTATACACTACGCATTCCGATAATTGACTACGGGGTAATTACCCGCCCAGGCCTTTCCCAGTGCATAGCATATATGACAGGATCATTTTTGAGTACCGATCCAATGACTAATGGTTTAGTATAGTATCTGGGCAATGTTTAGGCGAATGCATAGCTCTGTTCCTATACACCACACTGCTAAACACCGGCAATGTGACACCGGCTATCATCGGTTTATCAAAGATAAAAAATATTCCCAGGGAGTAAGCACTGCGGACTGCAATCTTTATATCTCTTCTTATTCGGACTCTCGTAAAAGGCTAACTCTTGCCATTCCGGTTGAAAATACATGTAACATCAACTCAGGTTTGTAGCGTACGTCAATATCAACGACATTGTAAAAGGGACAGAACTGTTTTCTTAAAATATTCATATTTTGTTCATTTTCAATCATGTGAAGCAAAACGATTGGAGAGTAAACTTTCACTCGCCAAGTTAACCCGTCACGGCCAAAGCTTTCCACGCCAGTTACATTGGAATAAACAAAGGCACTTGACGCATGACACTCGCCTGAATGCATGAATGGTGTCTACTGTAAATGGTATTTTAAAATACACTAGTGCAGAGGTCATATGCAACGATCGTGTTCTCAGGGGACCATGCCGACTAATATACATGTATGTCACAGAAGGACATACGCCACAGCCAGACAAATATTATACATATATCGCCTTTTATCAGTATACAGTAAATATAATCTATTGCATGTGGCGGATAACTCACTGTACTTGAAAATCTTTAGCAGAATGCTAATCCCAATTGTAATCTAGCTATATGGGGATGCAGGTCAAATACTGCTTGACAGCGAATCACTGCAAGAATAATTACATGTAATCAGAATTAGTACCCATCCCCTATAAACCAAATATAAAGGTGCTTAATGCAGATCAGTCGTTGATAAGCAAGGCCGGGCAACCTGTTGTGACCTGTTATCGGATGCTTCATACTATGGAACGCTGGGGATCTATTTAAGTGTTACTATCAGGTCACAGCTACTGCTGGTACTGTGCGTGTATGAACAATTCATGCGTTTGATTTAATGGTAGGCAAAGCGCATGCAGTAATTTAAAACTAACAGTATATACATCTGCTATCTCATTTACAATGCATGGAGGCATGCATTCATTCAAATGAGATGCGTAGTGTCTGCATGATTGAACACATTATCTGACATGTAGAATAAAGGCGTTTATGCATCATTACAGGGTCTAAGCGCAGAATTACTTTACCGGATATTACAATAAGGGCATACATTTATTTAAAAATGCCTATTTAAAAACACGATGAACCTAACGCAACATTTCTCGTTGTTTCACATGAGAGTATGATATAACGTATAAATCACGGATTGCAAACAGTATAGGCTTGCGTCATACTTTATGCAAACGGCACAGATGTTCAAGCATTTAGAAAATTACACCAATATATGGCATTTTAGCGTATACGCCTAATATGTACAACCTCTCAAAACTGGTGACAAGAGATAAAACATACCCTTTCTATTTTTAGTTCATGTGGAGTATCCTCGTCGTCAATGGGTTGTTCAATGTCATCTTCTAATACGACATCTTCATCATCTTCAAAATCGTCTTGCGCCGTGATGGGATATACAAAAAGTCCCACTACGCAAATTCCACAAAGCCACCAAGCAGTCCGCATGATGAGCAATCTACATGTGACAAGAACATAAAAGTATTCATTGAATTAAAGTACACATGAGCAATAAAATCATAGTCACCGACATTTAGCTTAATGAGTAATAATCTAAGGCCACAATCTAATATCATTCATCTGCCCTGATCTTTTTCATAGAGGAGTCACGGTCTCTATATCCTACATGGTGTATTGAACCCGGTGTATTACTGATAACCGTAAGTTGTGAACGAATATTCACTCGCCATAACTATTGCTATTCAAAGCTTTAGACATAGAATTGATGGTGACATATTCGGTCTTTGAAACGATGAATATGGTTCACATTTAGAAATGTATACATTTATCAACGATTGATTAACAAATATCTAACAATCATGTGGTGTGCTACGGTCATTAAATCACACACTGAAGTGTGCTGAAGGTGTATTAATGCCGGAATATTTAATGTTTGTGTGAAATCATCAGTTTGCCAATGATGCTCGCCAAATTCGATATAAAATGCATCGCGTCCACGCAAATGCATAGGACCACAAGTCAATTCTAATTGTGTAAATATCCACTGGGATCTTTAAAGGGGGATGGGTGAGGGGGAAGTTGGGAGGGGACGGGTAGATCCCCTAGGACTCGAGGGGAGGGAGTGAACGATAATATGCATTTTAACAAACATAGCTGCAAGAGCGTATGTTTAGGGTCGAGATGCAAGGTATCTAGAGCAATGGAATCGGCAAAGAGTAAATCCGGGAAATGCAAAGTATTAAATGCATCTGTTAAATACCTTTTCTGTTCCTTCAATTAGATCCAAGAGCAGATAGCAGTAGGTTAACACGAACACTGTCACTAAGCTTCGCCTCAAAACGTGGACGACGCTTATTCGCCGGCAATTTTCCCCAATCGCCAAGTGTATTCGTTGATTCTATTGGCTAGAATATATCGTCTGCTTTTACTGCAACATTGTTACATATCGCATTAAAAATTACAATCTGATCAATGTAATTGCAATAGCGTGATAGATTATACCTGTGCAAAAACTTAAAAAGGAAAATTTAAGGCAATAGGCGTAAAAATGTCTAATTTTGTCTTAATAAATGAACATTTAGGTATCGTGGGTCAAACAGAATAATCCAATGAGGCTGCCTGTAACAAAGTATTTGCGTGGTGTATTCTTGACAAATTAATGACGTCACGTTGAGGCGATCAATAACTATGACGTCAGCTTTTTATTCATGAAAGAGGCTCATGGTAGTAGCGCACCGTACCAATTAACAGATGGCAGCACAAGCAAGAGTTTTTTGTAGTCTCTAAACAAAAAGTCACACGTTTTTCTGATAATAATATATCACGTTGAATTATTTTTAGTTCAGTTTCTCATTTTAAATTATTATTAGTTGAAACTTTTGTGTAAGATGGTCAACTTTGCCCGATCTTTAGGACATATAGCTATACAGGAAATAGGAAGACACAACTGACATGCGCATTTTCGATCATTCGAGTGCAGCAACAAACATTAGAGCTAAGAAATGTACCATAGCCTGAAAGTCCACATTGTGGCGAAATCTATTGACATTGGATGAAAACCAAACGATGGGGATTTGACGGAACGTTCCACCTGATCGGACGCGATATTACATCGCATGGAATCAATTGATATTCAACGTGTGTGCCCCATGAAAACCACCCCATGTTAAATCGGTCGCAACCTGTCTACTATTCACCAGTCTCTACCGAGTCGCCTACCAAGTTATCCGAAGAAAGCATAGATGTGAAAATGCCGAAACCAACGCGAAAATGGCAAGTGTTCCCGGGGAGGAACAAATTTTGCTGCGACGGCCGGATTATGATGGCCAGGCAAAGTGGAATATTTTATTTAACAGTCATTCTTATTGTTGTAACGTCAGGATTATTTTTTGGATTCGAGTAAGTAGACTTCACTTTTGTGCTTTTCAGATGACTTACCCTTTGCACTTGTCAACTCGTTATCATACACATCTATAATTATGGTTAATATACTGATAAGTGAATGTATATGTATACATTTCCAGTCAATTTTGTCTGCTTCTATAAAGTATGAATTCAGTATCTAGAGACCCTGATCCAAAACTAAAATTCATATAGGCCTACTTGTACTGTACATAGTATTCATGAATCCATATTGACCCACACATCTATCACCTAATGTACATGGTTAACTGTTTGTTATGTTTCCCAATCTATCATCTATTTATTGACTGCCAAAAGGTTCACTAAATCACTTGACAGCTCACACTCCATTGACTCCACACAGATTCCCAACCCTGATGTGAAGTTATCTTTGGTTCTTAATCCTCAGAATAGGTTCCCTTCTTAGATTTGTGTAAAACCAAATCCGTGTTAAGGAGAACGTGAGTCATAGTCATAAGTTGAAGTATGGTATTTGTCAAATAATAACAAAATAATAGGATTGTGCTTTACTTTCTAACTAGGGCAATATCTACTTACCACGAATGCTGTCATCATTTTGTTTCTACTGCTTTCCACTGGCATTGCATTGGTGTCGTTTGACGTAATCTATTCTATGACACCAGGGCCAAACTTATTTTACCGTTTTAATACTTCATCCGAATTGGAAACCTTCCCGGGTAACATCATTTTGTTGCCTCAACATCGTAATTGCAATTTCTTTTTAATCGGTTTCACCATTGCGAGCTATTTTCCAATGAAAACTCGCCGTTCTAGCGCTACCTGTGCCTGTGTAAAATGAGTGATGATTTTTCAACCTATGAGTTAGCTCTCGACATGGGTTCTCCAAACTAATCGGGTTGCTCGTTGAATCAAGATTAGTGGCATAGTCTCGTGTACTCTCCATTACTCTTTCTTATCGGTAATGAGGAATACAGCGTGTATTGCACTAGAGAGTAGAGACATACTGAGATGCTGTCGCGCATGTACATTGTACAACTGCGTCAGTATTGCTTCAGCTGGTGACTCAAGACGTAAATACTAAATACATGTACATATAGAGCCAAATATTCTCCTGCTGAGTCAAGTTGTTTACATGGCCCTGCGTCCGTTTAGATGACATATTCGTGACCAGCATGATTTTCAGACTACGTAGTATTTCAATCATATCTTATGTAATATGACCACTATTATTTAAAGCACGATCATGTTGAATCTAGAATTCAGATCACAGTCAGTCAAATCAAAGCCTAATTTTGCCTGTGTTCTAACAGTATATCTTTATTAAAGTGTTGATGTAATCACATTGCCTCACACCGTTTAAAGTTCATACGCACTCTCATCTGCTGATGTTAGCAATGCATATCAGTTAATCGTACCTACCGGTATTAAATTATTGATTTGTTTTTATTACATGCGTGATGACAAATATTGCTATATCCCTTCAATCCCAGATTACCAGCATGGCGTATTTCGATTCATCGCGTGTAATCATTTCTCTGTATTTTCGGGGGAAAGTATATATATGTACATATGTACATTGTAGATCCGTTTTTCATATTCCAACACAAGTTTTGATTTATCTAATTTTGTGCGCACAGTTTTGAGATCATCACATGTGTCTCTCCGCCGGACACGTTTATAAATGCAGTTTTCGTAAGTGGCCAACACTGTCGTATCTAGAAAACAACAAATCTAAATCTTGTCTCGACTAGTTAATACTGTTATGCACAAAAATTCTAATTTCCCCGATCGATGAAAATTACAAATCAGGAGTGCTGCAAATCCGCCACTCGCCTACTGATGAACCTCTCCTTCTCCGCAGCTGGTCTTATATACATGTACATGTTCCGCATTCGCGGGGCTAAATTAGGTACGGGCGGCAAATATTCCAGAGATACTGGCAATTTTTCATCGCCAGTAGTCGGCAAGTGGCTCGTTTTGTAGTCACCATGGCCACATGCTGATTAGCAATATAGATATTAGAACTATCGATTTAAGGATCACACGAGTCATCTAGTGAACCGAGCGCCGATTAAGCCTGCTCGGCACACAGGCACACATGTACATGTAGTGTGTCTACGGCCTCTGCTTGAATAGGTTATATAAGGTCAACGGTCATGTATACAACAGGTACATCTTCCCAGGAGAAGAATTATGAATATAAATATGAATGTTATTATAAACCAATAATATTATGTATGTGTACGTATAATACGTTACTACGTAATACACACCTAACGGGTCGTGTATTGTGATTGTGCATTTACGTGTCCTTTTGATCAGAGCATATCTGATGCACGCACTCCCACACACACACACACACATAAGCTAGCAACGAACAACAAACCAGAACGTTCAGTCTGCCTTAAGATAGACTACCTGTCACATCCCATCGCCTGTCATGACATTAGCTCTCTTCTTTATATGAGTTTTTTTTGGCACGGCCTTCTATGATATTTGAGTGTCTATTCCTGGAGGCACTGTCGAGCTTATCTTCTATTCGCCAAGCTGATCGGCTAATGATTAAATTACACAAAATGTCTCTATCATGTTCGTCATTCGTGTAATGTGTTTTACTTGTCATTCTCATAAGGGGTCTTCCATGAATCTTATTGAATGTACTTTTGTAGCACGACTTGAGCAACAACAATAAGCAATGGTGTACTCTACAATAGCAATATACCGATGGCCGGTATTCATTTGTACCGGTAATTATATTAGGCGATCGTGCTTTGACTGAATTACACATTCTAAATACCGGGTATATGTCAGTGCGAGTAATTAGTTGTACAGATGATTGGTTCCATCATTCGTTAGCTAAAACGTCGCAGTTTCTTATCCGCCCAGCATTATATTCTTATATTAGAATCGAAAAGCTCAGGCGAGACTGGCAGTATTCGCGTATTCGCCAGCGCACTGTTGATGAATATGACAGCTTAAGATGTCCGAACACTTTTTATGCTGTTATACATGAAATAATAGATCACATTTATGGTGGCAGCTGGTGTTACCTTGATTCACTTTACCTAGTTAAGTTATCATTAGTTACATTTACACCTATCAAAGTGCATTGGCGCCTGCGAAAAAAAAAACAGACTTTTTTTATCGCCGTCATCTCGTTTACATATGAATTTGTCATTTAGATTATCGAGTACTGTCAGTATTTTCGCAGTTTTATCTGATGCGGATTATTTCCACTGAATATTCGTGCACACCGACGCAATCGTTACCGTATCGTGCCACATGTATTTCGAGCGCTGAATTAGGTGGATGATGCGCCTAATGGCCGACCGTTGAGAAGCCATTGTATTTTGCAGCTGTGTGTCCGCCTCTCCTTCTCACCTGTTAAGCCACTGAAAGCCAGTACCGGTAATTCTCGCTGTTCCCTAACCCGCGTCGCCTCTCTCACCTGTGTTCGCAGAGCAACGCGGTACTGTCAGCGTCAGCAATCACGGTGATGAGCGTCTGCCGCAGCCTCCTCCTACTCAGCCGCCCGTCACATATACCGGGGGCATCTCTCGTCTAAAATAGACAGCGCGTATAAAATATACATGCGCCTGTATGCCATTTGCCGTGTGTGACGAACCCCGTGTTATCTCTGGTCTACGGTGATTTGTCAGACTGCGGTGAAAAACTGAGATTTATATTGAGGATTAGTATGAATTATCAATGTGGCGACATCTTAGCCGCACACCGATCAGTTAGTGTCACGATGTGACGTATACATTGATTACATTCTATAATCAGTGGGATCATGCACAAGATCGACAATTTCGGCAAATATGGATCCTGTCTTGCGTGTTGTCAAAACCTTCATACTATTCGGCGCTTCAGTGAAAATCATGCTAACAGCAGCATTGTTCGTGTAGACGACCTTAACACTAAACTCAATCTCCACCTTAACCATGAAAGCATCCACCTGTTTCTATGATAAAACTCCATCCCCATATGCGCGAGAGCCTTAATAATCTTGGCATTTACTAAGGACATTCCTACTCTCGCGTTTTCAGCAGCACAGGTCGATGATCGTTGACCAGACAAATTCTTGACAAAGCAGTTCTCCCCAATTACCCTTGTTCTAAAATGATAAAAACAACAATTTGCAGCTTCTTTTTTTGTTCATTCCAGTTGTCCCTTTTTGGCAACAGAGTTGACGCCAGCCATTCCAGTGATAGCTGCTTTGAATTTTATTTTTGTTTTGTCCACGCTACTTCGTACAAGCTTCAGTGACCCAGGTGTTTTGCCTCGAGCCACTCCGGATGAAGCAGCAGACATTGAAAGGCAGATCGGCAAGTATACAAAGACATATCGCAATGTACTAGTGTTTCTGGTTACCGGTATTTACAAATGATGCATTACACAAGATAAAAAGAATTAAGACACAAAGACTAAAAAAAACAATATTTTCATGTTTAATATATACGTATTAAATGTGAAAATAGAATAAATTACCGATAATTAACAGACTCTTATCATACCAGTAATTAACAGATGTTTATTATATAATTTTGCAGAGGTGCCAAACTCCCAGAATCAGTCTGGGAACTACCGACCTCCTCCGCGCACGAAGGAGGTCGTTATTAAGGGACAAGTCGTTAAGCTAAAGTATTGTTTTACGTGTAAAATATTCCGGCCACCGCGGGCCTCACACTGCAGTCTATGTGATAACTGTGTTGGTACGTATTTCTGTGCTCGGGGACACATCTTCTCCACTCTTATATCAAACATTGATTATTACATTTTTATATTGAACATTGATTATTGCACCACGTGAGACGGATTTTGAAAGTTTTCAACTGGTACCTTAATATTTGTTTTGTTTTTCTCTCTCGCCAGATCGATTTGATCACCACTGTCCCTGGGTGGGAAATTGTGTTGGAAGGAGAAACTACAAATACTTTTACCTTTTCCTTGTTTCTCTTTCCGTCTATTGTATTCTTGTTTTTTCTTGTGTCATAACACATCTAATATTACGTGAGTACACATATTTCATTTATTATTTTAATAACTGCGGTTAACATTCTGGCTAAGAATAAATTGCCTTATTAAATAAGGATAACATATATGACCCACTTACCGGTGTATTTCAATGGAAATCTGTTTGTTATTAGAAAATTATCGGTGTGACTATCTTAATTGTAAGTCGTAATTGATTTACCGGTAAATTGCACACGTGCAATGTATAATACTAAGTTTAATTAGTTCGCATACCTTAAAAATTATCCCCCAAAGATTAATGATATGTTGTTTGTTTTTTGCTCCAGGCTCACAGAAATCTGACTTCTTAACTGCTATGAAACAATCTCCGGCCAGATATCCTTTCAATATGATATATCATACATCTTTGAATTTTCATCGATTTTGTTTTAATTTAAAAATCTGGTACCTTTCTGTAAATAGAGTAATGTATACATGTACATGTATTTGACCAACTGGTGTTATTGAAATTGATTGACTTAACTCCGTTGCACTATATTGGAGGCCATAGTGTGCTTCTTTTCAATATGGTCTATCATAGGATTAGCCGGATTCCACACTTACTTAACAGCCTCAAATCAAACCACTAACGAAGATGTAAGTACATGTAAATATTAACAGAATATCTTAAATGCGAAAAATGGGTTTGAATGCCAGAGCTCAGTGCTTCTGACCTCTCCGTCTCGGCTGCCGCTCCTAAATTGAATATTCTAGGAACGTTCTCGTCAACATGGCAGAGCTCCACGCGATCGCTTAGCACGAGAAGAATATCGCTAATTAATCTGAGATTTGAATGATTTTATCGACCTGTCGTAAACGTGTGACGCCCGTCTCTTTCAGATCAAAGGTTCATTTTCTTCCAAGCGAGGTCAGGAGCATTTCAACCCTTTTAGCGCTGGCTCCCTTTGTGGAAATTGTTGCATGGTTTTGTGTGGACCTCTTCCCCCTAGGTGAGTGACAGTTTTAAAAAGAACGATTAATTTAAGAAGTCGAAATGGTCAGGTCCTCCATTTCTTTTATATATATCCTACTGTCTTACTGATTATCGTTTTCTATTTTATTCAGTTTAATTGATCGACGTGGTTTCGTCGTGGCAGAGCCTGTTACCACCCAAAGTCCGCCAGCGACCGCTAACGGCAACATCGCCGCTAATAACGAGAGCAACGCGGTCAAGGTCTGGCACGATGGATATGGTACGACTGATACTACTCGACCTGCAAACCAGGTAAGAAGCGTTCCGTGCAATCTCAACATAAATCGATTCATTTTAATGAGATAAGAAATACTAATATGACTTATACAATCTTTTACCTAAAAATCTATAATGTGAGATATTTGCATTTCCTTTTATAGCCGGGAAGTCCATCAGATTCAGTGCCACTGACAGATAACGGTTACCAAGGAAACGTCACAGATAAACTTCCATCGATAAATGGTACCGATTCTGACTTAAATCTAAGGCTTTAGCTTAAGTAGGTTTTTACTTCGCCGTAGTAATGCGTTAATCTCAAATGCTTGGGCAAGGACATGACAAGTAACATTACGTGTAAAATTTATTAAATGTATACATAATAAAATCGCTTACCGTTCCTGGTATTTGTAAGACATTTCATATGGTTATTTAGGCTTATGTTAAAGGACAATTTCGTGTTTTTTTCGTAGTAGCTTCTATTGGCTTGTACGTTGCAGTTTGCGTTAAATTCGTGCATTCGAGCCACTAGAGTTACATATTTCGTCCAACTGTCCTGACTGTTTCGAAGTAAAATCGTCCTGCTTATACATTTACCCTAAATTGTGAAGCACATATTATTTCCTCTTTGGAAGCGTTCTATGTCATACGTTTGTCGCGTTCGTGTTACAGTACGTGTAGTTAGCACAGTCAGGCTATGGTTTCGTTTCCCATCCCTTTTACAAAAACAGTAGTGTGTTTCAGGTATTGGGAATTCACTGCATTTCTTTAGGTTGAATCCTATCACACAATGGTTTATTAACACACAATAGTTTCAATCTAATCCAATTTTTGTTTGTAAATAATGTACTTATATACATCCAGATGTACAATTAACTTTAGTTTTAGTACCGTATGTAGCACTCAACGAAGTCTATAAATTTCTAACAATAATACTTTTTCGAACACTAAAAGTCTAGATGTATTGGTCAATAAAGTATTTCTAGGGCATTAACGTGCTGGTGCCTCGGTTGCTAAATAAACTGTGTTGCAATAACTACTTATTTTCGTCTAGTTGCATGATAATTTTTTTCTTTATTTAGGTATTAACACGCTTACATATATACTATTCAGTTCAATTGCTATAATTTTATAATGGCTCAACATACGAAACGTGTATTTGATATTATTTAAGTTGTGTATCGCACGTGAAGATATATTATTTAGGAAACAGCCTCTTTTTGTTGCATGTCGTATTAAAATGCATGTAATCTGATAATTCAGACGTTGCTTTAGTTATTATGTTTTATATACAATTTTATTGGTTTTGTTACTACCAGAGCTTTCTTCATTCAATTTCACAAGTCCAACTTAGTTCGTATCATTTCGTGATTGCGACTCGACTCTACCCGATTCGTGAATACGATCGGGTAGTTCGAGTACGATGTATATCTGAGCGGTTAAAAATGAAAATGATGAAAGCACTGGTGAGTGTCCTGAGATTTTGGTGCACTATTTTCAGGTGGTACCTCCTCCCCTCCTTAAGCACTAATCTCTGTGTCTGCTGTATTCTTTTGACTCTTGCCAGGTAAGCAAGTCTGCTGACCTCTCTGGTGGTATACCGTTAGTTATATTTGGCATACATGTACTATAAGCTCCAATGGACGATTCCCATTTATTCCGTTTCGAAATCCACGTCGTCAAAACCTTAGAGGTAAAAGGAAGGCGCTTCAAATCAAACGGCATAGATGTATGTGTGTTTCATTCATCCGCATTAAATGCTTATCCTTCGTAGATGACAAACAAAAACGCCTTTGTAGTTCCAACATCGTGCATTTGCATGCGAACCGTGTAACTAACAAAATTGTAAAATCGCCAAGATTGTTTTTGTAATCTTGCATTCTCGATGTATGAACATAATCAAAATTTATCTCGCCGCGTTCTCACGCTCGATGAGAAAATGAATGTGAATGTGTCCAAGGTGATATCTGGAAATATTTGATTTGACATAAAAAAAAACCCTGATTATCCGCCATCCTCAGCAGCCTGTTGTCTTTATCTCGGCTTGCCTATTTGCAGGATCTGTCAGTGTCACCGGTGGAGCCAAACACCTGCCCAGCCTGGAAACTCACAATGAACCGCCTCCCCTGAAGATCTCCGACACGCCATTCGCCTACCCCCCTCTGCCCGCAGTCGGATCCGCCGCAGGTTCCATCCGCGGGGAGGATCCTAACATCAGCCCCCCGCACTCCATGTCACCCGAGGCGGACCCCCCTGCGCTCCCACCACAGCGAGAACAAACCCCCCCGACAAACTCACTACCGTCATCACCGATCGACGAAAAGTTTAATTACGAACCTCAAGTCAGCGCGGTCAGCAGTTGATCCTTGTCGTGAAACAAAAGTATGTCACAAATAAATATAGTCAGGTATAAGCATAGAGTACTTCGGTGTACATATATATACTATTGAATGTGTAATATTCAGTATACCGGTATGTAATATATATACATGTGTATGTATTGCATGCTACATATGTGCTAGATTCTGTTATCATATTCATTTTTGCTGATCTAGATGCATTTATGTCGTGTATTTGTATTTCTGTTTGAATATCGGTGACCTAAATTGTCAAAACAAATTAAAAAATAAATGGTAACTACATAACCCACGTATCCAATAAATGACACGACAAACAGATATAATATTTCCATGGCTAATTAATTGGCAAAGTATTTTCCTTTCTGTCGTAATGAATTGTTTTTTAGCATAAGATTTATGTTTCCTTCACGTAGTAGTACATGTAGTAGGTGTACAGCCACCGACATAGTTCTGGTATGAGGGGAACACGTAACAATAGGATGAATATTTATTCTCCTATGGTAGCATTAGTTGCCTGGTGCCCAGACGGAACCTGACTTACCTCTACCGGTAGTTAGACTTCAAAAATACGATTAAGATTGAATAGAGATTTCCTTTATTTTCCGTTCCAGCTTCAAATCATCTGTACTAATATGCACTATATTATTACATCATTCCTATTTGAAAAATAACATTTCTCAACCTTGTCGCAAATGTTTGCGAATATCAACCAATCATTCTTTGTATCGCTCCTCTAGCTAATTGTACATACAACCATTGTATATAAGGCCCGGCATGGCATTTTGCATCCTGGGTTTTGAAATTCTTTTAGAAAACTTTAATATGCATGTACAGTACATTGTGTAGGCTTATTGGAAAATGTGTGTTCTACACATACACAGATACAAACAATGATGTTAGGTACGGACTTGGTACATATAGCAACTACATATTGTTCATATCGCTCATATTTGTTGCATCCCCCAATTAGCACTCAAATGTAATGTACCCTTCCCTCGTCGATTTAAGTAGAAATGTGGAATACATGCTATTAGCCCCATCGATGGAGATGTAAACGTAGTTGACCCATTGATACACCACTGCTCACAAATGTTATTAAAAGTATTTTTTATCCCATGTTTACCAAAGAAGTAGTATAGGTAGCATAGTTGAAGTAGTATAAATATATAGTCATATCAAAACGGGCTGATTTCTCCCCATTCTACCGAGACTCTGATGAATTTATCCCTGTAGATGCATCGCTTGAGCTGTATTTGAATTAATCCACTGTGGCTTTACTTGATTAGCAAGATATCTCGAAAAAAATGTGCATAAAATTGTTTTTGTACAAATGCAGTGTGTAATCCTCCAGTACGCGTGGTTAATTATTGTACAGATAAAATGACAAAAACATTGTGCATGTTGTTGTACACAAGAGTATATTAAAACCTGCATGTTGATTTTGCATATGTAATCAGTGGACAGTTTGCATCAAAAATGAAGTTATTAGAGTATGCCTTGAAGGTACACATATATATAAACTGGTCATAACAATATTTTATCTCGCGCGTCTAGAATGACGACTAGAAACTTGTGTAGCTAGCTAACGATGAGTATTTTAACAGCGCAAGAAAACTTCACATCGAGAACCCAGCTGCTGTTTCTCATATATATAGGGTACTACTTGAGTTTATCACGTTTGTAAAGTATTTAGCTCACGCTGTAGTCACAACGCGTGTACATTGTACTGGTAGGTTTCGTTTGTACTCTTGCGCTGTTCCCAGAAGACGCATAATTCAGAGCTCGTTTTAATTGGGCTATTCATTCGCTTGTTCCAAGGACCACAAAATTGAAATGTTGTCTACACAGTGTACATAAATCGCTCTTGTTAGGAAAACCCACATATTATACATGTAGGACGTTTGGACGGACATAATGCTAAGCTCCGACTTTCGATGATATGTTGAAACTTTTGTCCACAGTTATCGGCAATTCAATGAAAATGTGCATGAATAATGGCCAATCACTTTCATCCGATGTGCATATGTTAATGTTTCTTGAAGGTATAGATGTCTCTATGATACCTGCCTATTCGTGCCATTACTCTTTCGCTTGTAAACGAATAGATTGATTGCAATTGATTTATATTTTTGTACTAATTTATTTATCATTGAGACGGAATTATTATCAGTTCGATTAACAGAGTATACGATCTATATATCAACAAAATTCCCGACTTTACCAAATTAATTTAATATTTCGCAAATGTTGCCGTTCACATATCTGTTAAAATACTATTATTTCTGTATTATAGTGTAACCGTAATTCAAATTAAAGATTTGATTACCGGTAAAAGGAAAACAATTTGTGAAAACACGAACTCAATGTGCTACAAGGGTTGCATATATTTTATGAATTTATTGTTGCCGTCTAAATATCATTCTATGATCTTGCTTTTGTAACCCGTTGACCATGATATGGAATAAATTTTCTGCAGATTGTGAATTTATTTCGTCAGTTAGTTTCTCAAATGCTTAGCACGCATCTCATTACAA
>JAXGGS010026783.1:0-24805 GCA_035585475.1 Armandia brevis | reverse complement strand
TAACATCTCACCATTACTCACTGATACAAGATGAAGTCGATAAATTAAAAAGTAAATTATATTACTTCAAACTATAATATATTCATCAGTCTTTTATCAGCAAAATAGTTTTACTTCCCCACACCCATAATTCAATGTGTCAATATATTTACTTTTCGCTGCTTGATGTTGTCATGGCGTAGTCAATGATGTCCTGCGCATGCTCCTTGCTGTTCATGAACGGCTCGGGCAGATTCACCTTATAGACAAGCACCTCCAACTCGGTACCACGTGCCATCTCGGGGTATTTTACATGAGAGGGCCACGCCAGGGTCACCTCATGTCCCTGCTTGCTCAGCTCTATTCCCAGGCGTGTGAGCAGACGCATGTGCGAACCTATGGTAGTGGGAGTGGCGAGGATCCTGGCTGACTCGGAGGGAGCAGCCAGGGTACCGAGGGCGAGGAGGCACAAGAGGGGAAACAACGGTCCAATCATAATCCCTGTAACAGAACAGATGATAGTAACCGTTTGGAAGGTAATAAAAAATCTTGATAGTGTCCTATCATATGATTACCGTGACACAACTGATCCGGACACTATGTATGTTGTACCTGTGTCAGGGAAACGAAATCTTTCTAAAAGAAAGGGTGAAAGATGGTAAGGGGCGGGGGTTCTAGGAACTTCAGAAGTCACGACAGCGCAGTTCAAAGGCAGAACTGTTGTGCCCAGTTTGTGTTTGGCGTGTCCTGGAGACACCCCTGTGGTAACCATCGCGATGGATCGCGAGGTAGCCGATTGTGACATCATAATTATGTCGGCCGCCCGGGCGTCGCATAATAATGTGTGATCCGAAATTATTCTGCATATAATAATCGGCACATGGGCTTCACAACACAAAGATAACTGCAAATAGAAGCTCAAATTATTATGATTAATGTTTTCAACAGATTAAAGGTTACCGCCTAGTTATTATCAATAAGCCGATCTGTATATAATTGCTTTTACATATCTTATAACGATCGCGTGAGCCAGCTGCCCTTCAGCTTTAGCCTTAGCTTTAAATTAAATTATGATTGGTTTATATGACGGATATTCCATCATCGGCTTGATGTAGCCTTTATATGTTCTTATTTTCAATGTAACTGAATGTTATGATATAATTGTGCATGTTACATTTCATTAAATACATATGACGGGAGACATATTATGCACTATAATAGCTAAATGAGACCCAACAAGAACCCCAAGCTAGCGCGCCCTAGCGGTCCGAATTTCAGACTGACGGATGTAAACATTACTAAACCTTTTTTTAAAATTGGAATCGGGAGCTACAGGGGTGGGATATAATATGTAACCCTACCGTAGCCGGGCCTGTACAGAACACATTCAGTGGTAAATAGTTTAAACCATTATTAGATCAGCGTTTTAATTGATAATATTAAATCATCCGTGCACACGTTGTACACTCTTTTGAGAATCGGTATATAAAGACGTACACGGACACGCGATGCTCTATGGCGATTTCTTTTTTTTTGTATCCTCATCTCCATTTATGAAGAATTTTTACATCGAGTGGCTTTTTTCTTATTACTATCAATCATGCCTTTCAAGCGTAATTCCATGTAAAAACAGTGTCTTCTGCTATCCACAATTATCATTGAGTTTAAACATCCACATGCGATTTCACCTTTCGCGAGGAATTCCATTATGTCTTTAGATTACAGTGCTCACATCCCGGGGCATACATGTTAGAGACACCGTTATAACGACGACCGAGCACTCAGACACAGAGAAGTGTCAGTCTGTAGCCCCCTGTGGTTACGTCACAGGCGATCTCCAGCCTAACTCGGGCGTTTCTCGTGATAACGATGCATGCATCTGCATGTTATCTGTGTATCTACCTGCGTCCAGCACAGGTAAAAAAAACACGTGACCTATGTTATCTTGATGCGCGTGGATCCTTTGTCACACGCCACATCTGTACTTGTAATCATTCTAAGTTTGGGCCTTAATAAAGCAGCATCATAACGTCATCTTGTGATTGTTTTATATAATTCGATCCAGAAAACCTTACCTAGCTCATCCCCATCGCTAGATACATCCTTACAGAAGCAGCGGGCGCATAAGATATGCCGAGCTAATTAATGTATCCGGCCAATTGTGTACTTGTGAAAGATGCGCGGCTGTTGACTTGTCGCTCATCTTGGTAGTAGGCAGTTGTCAACCTAGTTCACCCGCAATTTGTGTATAAGCATGTACGGTAGCACTGAATAAAACACGGAGAGTTAAGTTAATCAAACCCGAGCTTGTTATGGGTTATTCTTAAGCCCGGAATACTACACTTGTGCACAATGGGTCTCGGTCAAGTATTGTCATAAATTTCCACTTTGTCTGAAATTTGATTAGATGATATCTGTGATATAAAATAACCACAGCTGTATACATGAATCACTAGCGCGCATTTGTATCTAATAGTCCGCTTACAATATGGGTAGTATATTATTATTAAGAACGAATACTTGAATCGAGAAAAGGATCATTAAATTCGCTGGCTAAATTTAACCCGTCGTTACGGACGTCCTGACAGATTAACATAATTGGCTGTAGATCATCATTATCTCACGTGATTCTGGAAATTAAACCCCAATATACCAGCGTGGCTATTCAAAATAAAAATCACCGGTAGTTAACAAGAAACCTCTGAACACTAAACAAGTTGTACTTTCGTCGATCGCGTGTTACTAAAGTATTCCAAAGAATATCTTGGACATGAGATGCCTTGACCCCTGGATTTTATTCCACCATATCGCATGCAAGGCAACCACCTGCTCCCTCTGTTTATGAATGATATATCACTCTTCCTTTTACAAACACAGCAATAGGGGTCCTGTGACTAAGATGGCATTGCGGAAAGTACAATCCTTCATCTAACAGACACAGCAATAGCGGTCATGTGTCTAGTATAACAATACTGAAAAGAAAACCATTCCTTTCAAAAACACAGCTGAATGAGTACTGCGTCCATTATGACAGTACTGGAAATGCAATCATTTCTTAACAAATGCAGGAACAGTTCCAGCTGCACCAAGCATGACAATGCTGAAGTTGTCAACTAAATCACAATTCAACAATAAAAACAACATCTGCGTCTATTATGATGTTACCATGTTACTCTTCTAACATTGATTCATCAATTAAGAATGAATACAAGACACCACAAGTGTCTGCCAATTGTTTTATATACACCTGTGCCTTCAGAATGCTCCATATAAACCGGTGCCTGCCGACTGTTCTAGATACACCAGTCTGCACCAATCACCTCTAACTTCAGTTACTGGACCTCAGTGTTACAATCTGTCTGACCAACCAGGTGAGTTCAATCATAAGCTCTGTCTGCATGAAGCACGCCTGACTTCAGTTACTGGACCTCAGTGTTACAATCTGTATGACCAAACAGGTGAGTTCAATCATAAGGTCTGTCTGCATGAAGCACGTCTGACTTCAGTTACTGGACCTCAGTGTTTCAATCTGTCTGACCAAACAGGTGAGTCGAACCATAAGCTCTGTCTGCATGAAGCACCTCTAACCTCATTTAGTGGACCTCAGTGTTACAATCTGTCTTACCAAACAGGTGAGTTCAATCATAAACTCTGTGTGCATGAAGCACCTCTAACCTCATTTAGTGGACCTCAGTGTTACAATCTGTCTTGTCAAACACGTGAGTCCAATCATAAACTATGTCTGCATGAAGCACCACTTATTTCTGTAATAGGCAACTGCTGGACATACTGACTTTTAGAATTTATCATGATTACATCAAACACACTTAATTGTGTGATTTTATCCATGCTAGAAGTTACAATATTAAACCTTGAATTTGAGATTTTGACAATTAGTAGACTGACTCTTGAAGCCAAAAATAAAACAGGTGAGTATTAATCATTCATCAACTTAATATTGTGGTGTACAAGTTGGTAGTTGGTTGCAGGTCAATTTAGATTAGATCACTGTTAGCTAGTGTTGGTCTGTCACCTGATATGCTGACATTCATCGTAATGACAAGACGCTCCTCATTGGTTTATAGGGAGCTAATTGTCTTTGATAGGCAATACTATTGGCGGGATCAGACAATTGACTTGGTCACGTGTGATAGGTGTCAAAGGTCAGAATAAAAGCATATGATACAGACTTGACCCTACACGAGTCCAAGTTCTTGCCACCCTTCACATTAGATTATTCTGGCTTAGTTGTTGGCAGATCCGATTTTTGGCTAGGCGATCCCGGATCGATCCTCAGATGCAGCATGTTTTTTTGAATATTTGTTCTCCTATTAGCATATATTTGAGAGCTTGGGAAACTAATATCTTTTAATTGGAGACTTGTCTCCAATATTTTATAGTTTAAATAGGTCAAAACAGATGTAAACCGTGACAGAGAATGATTATCATTGATAAAAAAGTGAGTTCTAATAACTATTCAACTGTATATATCTTTGAATATGTCTAACTAATAAATGATAATTAGCAAGATGTAAAGTGATCAAATATTCAAATGTAAGCCTGATTATTATAGAAATCACTGGACAGGCCAGGTGAATTCCACTGACGATAGACATAACTGAACAGGCCTGATGAATACCACAGATGCTGTAAATAGCTGGACAGGCCTGATGAATACCACTGATGTTGGACCGATGAATTTGAGCACTGTTTCTCCTGATCAAACAGATGCAACTGATTTTCTAGAGCGGAGGATAGCCTTAGCTCTTCTAAAATATATCTCACCCCTCATCATTATCTTCGGAACGATCGGAAATATTCTTACTCTGATCGTCTTACACAGCCGCCAGTTCAGTAAATCTACAGTCAGAGTTTCTCTCAGCGCTTTAGCTGTAGCTGATATCTTAGTGCTCAACACTGGGCTTCTCGATCTCTGGCTTGATGGAACCTTTAACATTCACACCAGATTGTTCAACACCCCAAGCTGCCAAGCCCATGTAGGTCTAACGTATATATCCTTAATGCTAACTGGAAATATCTTAGCGATTACAACGATTGAAAGAGTAAGTTCTGTTTGTGTTCCTTTTAAAGTTCAAGAATTTGTCACAAAACGCAGAATGACTATCACTGTTTCCCTAGTTTATCTCGTAATAATTATGACTAATTTACCATTTATTACGAACCTTAAAATAATGGTTGTAGATGGTATGTCTTTGTGTTTTTTTGTTGACGATGGTTTCTATGGAGCCTTTCATTGGACGAGTTTGTTTTTTATGTTCCTCCTTCCATTCTCAATTATTCTTATTGGGAATTTAATCATAATCATCACTTTGAGAATAGCGGCTAAGCGTCGACGTGAAGCTGCTAATTATGTAAAGGGTACGAATACAAGCTCTACAACTACTATGCTTATATTTGTTGGTGTAACATTTCTAATCACAGTGGCACCTTCAAACATTTACTTTTTGTGTTACTCTTATGGCATCGTTACATTAGAATCTGATTTAGATTTTGCTCGCGTTGAACTGATTTATGTAATATTGGAAATGTTTATCTACTTAAACAGTGCCATCAATTTTGTCCTGTATTGTGTCTCTGGTTCTCGGTTCGGGCAGCATGTGTATCAGTCTTTACAAAATGTAAACCGCAAAACAGAGGCCACAACAAAAAAAGTCCTGTTACAATAGAGACCAGGGTTCAAGACACCGCCATGTAAGAAAGGCTAGGTATTTCGGGGTAGAAGGAGTTTTGCTCTAGTCATTTCATGGGTTTGGAATTTCAAATAATTGAACATAATGTGATTATTGTAGCTCTATTACATAAGATTCAGATTAACGAAACATAATGTGATTGTAACAGCTGTATTATATAAGATTAAAATTAATGGAATATAATGTGATTTTTATAGCTCTATTGCATAAGATTCAAATTAACGAAACTTGATGGGATTGTTACAGCTGTATTATATAAATTGAAATTTATGGAATATAATGTGATTATTGTAGCTCTATTGCGTGAAATTCAAATTAAACAAACATAATGTGATATAGCTATAGCTCTTTTGTATGAGATTATTCTTTTTTAAATATGTGGGATTGTTATAGCTGTATTGTATAAAATTAAAATAAATGCAATATAATTTGATTATTGTAGCCTTATTGTATTAAAGTAAAATTAATGGAATATAATGTGATTATTGTAGCTCTATTGCGTGAAATTCAAATTAATTAAACATAATGTGATTGTTATAGCTATGCTGTATAAGATTCTAATAAATGAAACATAATTTGATTATTGTAGCTCTATTGTACAAAATGGAAATTAATGGAATATAATGCAATTATTGTAGGTCTATTGTATGAGATTCAAATTAATGGAATATAATGCAATTACTGTTGCTCTACTCTATGAGATTCAAGTTAATGAAACATAATGTGATTATGGTAGCTCTTTTGCTTGAAATTCAAATTAGTCGAACATAATGTGATTGATGTTGCTCTATTGTGTAAGGTTCAAATGAATGAATCATAATGTGATTATTATAGCACTATTGTTTGTTATGCATATAAATTGATAGAAAATAAAGACTGGGATTTTGCTGTATCTAAGTAATAATGTACTATATTTCTAACAAACATATTTTATACATTTAGTATATTCTGAATCGTAAAGAAAATATTGATCTGCTTATCTATTGAATTCCATTTTCCGGAAATGTGTTTTGCTCTTATTTCTGCAAACTAATGAATTATTGCTTTGACGATATTACACTTAGTTACTGGCCACTTACTGCGACTTGTAACACGTTGGACTTCTTATAAACAACTGCGATTAACAAGGGAGAGTTAATCCCCTTGTCTACCCTTCGAGTGTAGAAATTATGTATATGAAACCCACCCCACCAGTCCTCCTACAATATTATCTCTTAATGCCCTTCCCGCCACTTCTCTGACAGTATTATCTATTTAAAACCCTTCGGGCCCGTCATCTAACAATATGATCTATATAGAACCCTTCTCGCCTTTATTTTGTGTCTTTGCTTTATTACTAATGCTTTGTGTGGAAGTTTATACATGGCCATAATTATTTTATATTATAACGAAGCTTATTGTGACCAAATTGCGAGCAACAATTATCCGCAACCCCCTCCCGTTCCTTAAAAATCCCGGCCACACCCACATCGCCAATTAATACAGATGAATCTCGCCTTTTCCTTATGTTAATATAATTATATATATATGAAACTGGCTCTCCCCTATGTTAAAATATATATATAAGGCCCAATAAAATCAATTAAATAAATAATTAGACAGAGTGGCCTAGTGGGTATGACTGCTGTCACTTGGTTCAAACCTTGGCTGATCCAGTCTCATATATATGCAGATGTATATGTATTTGTGGAGATCACATCTACATGTAAGTGCATTCAACTAATTAGGTACTCACCGTCATACCGAGGCACCTATGCCCCATGTATTCAGCATGCGACCCTATTTAAGCTCTCTTTAAAAAAAAAAAAAAAAAAAAAATATAAAAATTTTAACTTTATAACTTCCAGTTGTAAATCACATCGCTTAGTTCTTGTGCCAGATTGTAATTTCTTGCTCTATTGACAATAAAACTTCATGTTTGCTTGATTTTCAGGCGACCTTCAATTTGCGCAGCATTTGCTAGAAATAGGCGCGTATTCGCGGATCATGTTCAATGTCGCCGAGAGATACGACTACGCCAGTGTTCCGTTTTGCGAGGATTTACCCCAGCAGAAACACTACACGCCTCTCTTTTACACGCTTCCCTCCCCAGGGTCCTCTTCACTGCAAATGTGCCCTTCCTGCCTTGATAGAAATATACAGCAACAGTCACTGCGAGGATCGATTGTGGAGAAAACAAGTTAACGAGGAGTATCTGTATTTAATTTAATCGTTTCTAGCGCATGGTTGTGATCCAAATAAGAAAGAAATATTCGAAGAGCTTTTCTACCATATGAGGAACAGGTCAAATGCCCATTCATTTCATTCACGAGAAATGTTATACTTTGATGATATACAGAGACACATATGAGAGGTCTACAACGTTCGGGTCCAGTGTATTATGATGTTAAGGAATGCCGGACTTCTGATGAGCTGACACTAAGAGAGTAACATACTTTCACTGGAGATGATGTCCAAATCAATTCAAGAAATGAATAGTTGTACAGTGTACTTCTCTTGTGTGCATCTGAGCGCTTGTCTCCTTACCGAGACAGATTTAGACGATATTGACGCGCATTATATTTTGGTACGCACATAAAATACCATGTCTCGCTGACGTGGCTTTAAAAAATGCCATGAGACTGCAATGTTTTTTGTTCGACTTGATGGATCAAACACAGAGAAATGCTGTCATCTCGCCAAAGTTCAAGATATTCTTCGGAATACTTTATAAATGCGCGTTCATTGACGAAAATGTACAAATATGTGAAGTGTTCAGAGGCTTCTGTCTAACTGACGGTAATTAAAATTTCGAATAGGTACGTTAGAATATTGGCGGTTACTTCAGGGAATCACATGAAAGAGACAAGATAATCTCCAGCCAATTACATTAATCCGCCAGGAGTAACATCTGACCAGTGTGAATGCAAGTGGCATCACTATCTTCGCGTCAGCCACGTCATGACAAACACCAAACAACTAATCTCGAAAACACATAAACATGCAAACAATAATCTTTAAAACATTGCAGTAATATTTGTGGTTCAACAGGGGCTTCTATGCGAGATCAGGAGTTCGATCCTTATTTCTCAAGTCCTCGCTCCACAGGCTTCACTGGATCTCAAAGGCATGTTGGGCGCCCACGGAAAGAGTCGCTCGATGATTGAGTATAATTTCTATTCAACGGTGTTTATAGGTAAACATATTGCATCTGCAGGAAATATAATTGATTCTTTTTCAGGCTCGCCTAGCTGGCAAAACAGAACCAATGGTCAAATTCCAAGGCTCATGTGGAAGAGGTTAAAGATTTCAAGAGAGATAATGCAGAGTTGAAAAGCCGCTCGAGGTGACATAGGTCTATATTTTGGATAGTAATTTTAGTGTCCAAAATTGGAATCAATCTGTTGGCTTGATTTATTTTGTCTTCAGGTAAGCCGCCTCTGTGGCGATCCCCTCTGGGTCATCTTGGTGTCTTGCAAAAGTGAGACTGTATGATTGTTAGGTAGAAGTGTTCAAATTTTATATCTAAATGTACATATGTTTGCTTAATTGTTGTTGATGTTGGTTTCATGTGTTTGCTGCCTTTGTGGACATTGCCTCACTGTCCGACTCACTGACTCGCCCATGGTGATAGTGTACAATTGATGGGTGTTAGTGTTCACCAATTTATGTATGTCAAGAGGTTGCAGTAGGCACTCACTGACCCCGAGCCGTTGTCCCCACCACTCCAGAAGTGGCTCCCGCTTCCACCCCTCGGCCTCAATGGTTCTTGATCGGAGTAGCTTCCACCACAGCTACCACTCTCCAGAGCAAAGTAATCACCACCACAGCCACCACTCCTGCTGCTGCGACAACTCTCGTAATCGCTCCGGCTGCGCCAAATCCGGTCACCACCGAAGCTGTCCCAGCAATTCCAGTGACCAACACCCCTTGCCATTTAGTAGTAGCAGAGAGAGTGAAAAACAACCACCCCACTTTGGGACCCAGAGGCAACTTCGCATCCCCAAATGAATAGCCTTGCTCTGTTGGAGGATGCCGGTGGATCCAGAGACACGTTCTAAACACTTGACACACAAGAAGTTGCAGATATTGGGGGAAGCAAACTGACGCTGTCACCATTGCCGCCTGAGAAAGAACAGAAAGCTCAGAATGAAAAAGAAAGAAAACAAGAAAGAAGAGGACTATTAATGTACAATTACTTTTATACTGATTAACCGTATATGGACAATTGTCAGGCAACTCAAACTGAAGGACAATGTTTATGGCAATTAACGGATAATTATATGTGCACTGTTAAACATTATTGGTAGGACAATCAACATTTATGAAACCAAAAATAAACATTTTTCAGGTCTTGACCGTCAGTCTGGAGTAATGCACGATAACATCTCTGGTTTTGACCCAGCTGTTCAAAAATCAACGTAAAAAACGGGAGAACTCCACTTGCGACTCTTTTTTATTTCTGAGATAAAAAGTAAGGGTTTCAGTCACTTGAATTGTACCACCGTCACTTGATTAGCTTTTTGTTTATTTGGTGTATTTATTACACAACCTAATGATCCATTTATTACTTTCGAAGATTCAAATCATAATTCCCGAATGTGAATCATATTGTATTTTAAATACTTACCTGAATACCCGATCATTATCTATATTGCACTATCAAATTGCTCCACATGGAAGTAAGTCAAATGTGATTTTGTTTTCTGCTGAACTCATTGAACAAGACAATAAGTAAATACCTGAATACATTTTGGAACACCCTAATGTAGCAATATTGAATTCATACTTTGTATAGAACACTAAGAAATAAGCGATTTGTGTTGAATGTCCACACATTATTTTATTTGATTTAAGAAAAACGTGTTATTGTTAATTCTTAATAAGCAATACATGCTGTGCTTTAATAATTCAAAGAACATTTTGATATACAGCTCACGGTGCAATATAAAATATAACTTGTAATTGATTCTAGCACATACTTTGTCATTTAGAATTAGTTATAGTTTCCGACTTTATAGACTGAAATGGATACCAATATCTGAACAAAACTGAAAGCCCAATTCATACTATGAACAATTCCCAGGATGTTTTGTAGACAATACATATTCAAAATTGATAAATAATATTTAAAGCAGATGGTTTCCATCAATTGGCGCTCACATTGTATGTGCTCATTCAAGTGAATTTGGGCAATTAAGTGCCAAGAATTGCTCGAACTAAACGAAGAAGAACTCATTTCGCATAAAATCCGACTCGTACGGAGTATTCCAAAAGATGGTAAATTTAGTTATTTACATTTGGGTTTGGATGGGTTTAACCGGAATTGTGAGTCCTTTGTCTTCATGGCAAACTGTTGTTAATTATCATGTACATTTATGCGTGAACTCTGATCATTCCCCATATGATTATGTAGAATCAGTTCGTTATTTAAACCAGTGCTTATCCGAAACAATTGACAGATTTTACAGTAAGTTTAACTACAGTATAGGTGCAAAAGAAATTTCACAGGAGACTGTATTTTTATCTAATCCATTGGGAACTTTTAATGTTGAATCACCAAAGTCATTCAAACTGAATATTGATGCACGCCTTTCCACTGATGTCAGAATGGGTTTTAATATTTCATTTGTTAATTTTGACATGGGATATTCGGGTCCAAGCTGTCCTTATGAACATCTTGCTGTGGGAGAACGTAAAAGCACTAAACGATACTGTGGGAGGAGACCCAGCCTAATATATATCTCAGGCGGAAATTCAGTTAAGATCACAATTGAAAGTTATGGAAACTTTCCAACAAGATTAAGCTTTGTGTATCAGCTGGTAAATGCAAAGAAATTATGTGGATGTGATAATGAACAAATCCCAGTAAAAATACGCCAAGATTTGAGTCACACTGTGGGTCTTTTTAACCTATATCCAAGGGCATTCCACATGGTGTCTGCGGGTCAAGTTTATACAGCCATTGTGATGGTTCAATATGGAGATCATATTCAATTCTACATTAATGGCACTGATAATTATACCCGTATAAATGTGTATGACGGTCCTTATTGCGAGGAAGATAGAATCTTGATTCGATCTGTTGATGGTTCATTTAATGGACAAACATATGGTCCATCTGCCTGTATAAGTGTACTCTCGAGGTTTTTTTCTCAATTACTTCCTATCAGACTAGATTTTACTAGAAAGCTAAAGGAATTTGATTTTAGTATTATATTGCCATATTTAAAAATGCCAATAATGCTGTCCCTTTCTTCTTTTTGTGTTTCAAAATTTGACATGCACTATTGTCAAGTCCAAACTTTAAAAGCAAATCAGACTTCATATAGAGATAGGGCTTATGAATTCAAGATAACTAGTTTTGAATATGATGGTCCTGATATATATGGTTGTGTATATGGAGGAATGGCAATCCATCAGATTGGTAGCAGTGATACTATTATGGTTGAATGTCGTCAAGACAATTTAATCATCAACCACTTTATCGGACTTGAGAGAAATTCATTAATAACATTTCTGTCATATAAGACGCTTATTCAACTGAATATGACCATTCAAACAGCCGAATGTACCGAAATCACAACGTTCAAACCATATTCAGTACAGCCACACCTCACATATCATTATCAGTTATGTGAACAGATAATAATGTATGCTCACCGAAGATCTAATTTTAAGTTTAATTACCCTTCGCGTGGACAACTGTTAGATGTCAAAGTGTTTCACAGCATGTGGGAAGGATACTGCAGAGATTGGGGTTTTTTGTATTATGCTGCAGGGTTCTATGATAAAGATACTGGGAATGTTTCTATGGGTGACCTTAACATATTGCAATTTGGGGAAATTCGTTTTCCAAGAGTAATCAGAGAAGCCGTTGGTGGCGTATTTATAGATTGGAGAATGCACTGTGAATGGTCACGCACCTCCATACTGATAAATGTAAAACCATATTGTGGAGAGAGTAATACAAACGATAAAAGAGATGGTTTATACAGTCATATTAATTATTTTTCTCTCAATTGTAAAACACCAGTGACTGATATAGTGGTTCCTCCAACAAGTGGTATAACCTACTTGCAATTGTTCACAGCTTCAACTTCTAAAAGAAATTTTACCACCGATTCATCTCAAATTATAAACATTTTATTAGACAGGAAGCAATTGTCTACAACTATAATCACTTATACTAGTAAACATATCACATTTTTCACAAATTCAAGATGTCATAGACATTGTTTAATTGACCAAATATTTCTTGATACCAACGCTGGACCAATATATCTAGGAAGATATGACTGGCACTGGAATAATTCATCATTTACATTGGTATTTGCAGAGGATATGTGGCTGAATGAAGTTAGGTTTCAAAGAATGATATTGACCGATGCATGCAGGCATAGCAAGTTCTGTAAAATATTTGTTTCTATATTGGATGTGGTAGAAGATTTCTTCCCCTCAGACAGAAATTATCCTATCATTGGGCATATCAAGGAGTCACATAACATATTTGATTTTTCAAATAATGGCAATAATTACCAGGTTTATCTAAAACAGTCAGAATCATGGAACGGAGCCAGTTCAAAATGTAAACAAATGGGAAAGACGCTTCTGTCTGCATCATCACATGACCAGATGAATGTGTTAAAAATGATATATAAACATATGTCCACCTTTAAAAACAATCGTAAGGGAAACATGATATACACCAACATGCAACAGGTTAACATTTGGAGTTTGAATCCATATTGATGAAATAATTCCGTCCTATGAAATTGTTTCAATTAAATGAATTAGTTTTTATGGAATTTCTTTATATAGACTGATGATTTAGTGTGGATAAATGGCCAACCTAGTCGCTCAAAGAAAAGTAGTGGTGGATTACTCGTTCATATGAATATTTACCGGAATAGTGTTATACAATTCAAGGAGAAAGCATTGCTTAATCATATTGTATAAGATTCTTATATTTGCTCTCATTATATGCTCAAATTATAATGCATTTATATATATATTTCAGGGAAGGGTGGCCTAAATGGTATGAAAGTTTAACACTTTCATGCACCCCTTACTGTGAACAGAGCATATCAAATGGTGACCATATGTCTGATAATAGTCAATGAGTGTACATATACAGTTGAGTCTCTATTGATTAATTGCCCTAACAAAGTTCTAATAAATAACCTGTTTTGCCTGCAGAGAGAAAGCGCGCACCCCATTGTCCTGCTGTGATATATCATCAGTTTGAGCCAGATATAACTATGGTGAAAGTACCATGCAGTAGAACTATGCCAGATGTTGATGTTATTTGCATTGACAAAAAGAAACTACCGGCAAATCCCTTGTATAAAAGAAACCAATTGAACATATTGACACAATTGGCTTTATCGAAATGCAAGATGAATCATGGTTATCTCGGACATGGGGATTTATGTTATGTAATCAGTTTGTTCACAAATGTTTCTCAATTCACTTTGACTGTTTCTAAATTCGGGGATTGGGATATACTCGACAACATACCACTACCGAACCATTTACTAGAATTATTTGACCCCCTGAATAACTTTATTAAGTTGGGCTATGTCGTTAAGATTGAAAGCAAATTATTTTTGTTATACAATTCTGGTGTGGATGAAGTGAAACATTCTATTTACAAATGGCATCTTAAGGCTGATATATTTGAACTAAACCGTGACAAAGTTGTTGTCTTAACAAACAGGCATCAATCTTTAATGGCAAACAATGTTACCTACACAGGAAATCTATTTAGATGTAAAGATGGTACTTATATTGCTACTGCTTCAATTTGTAATGATGTACCGGATTGTTTCGCAGACGAAGACGAATTGGATTGCGAAGAAAAAGAACTTTGGGAGTTATTCACTTGTACTAATGCACAAATTGTATATTTGTCAAACCTGTGTGATTTTGTTAATGACTGTGGTGATTTGAGCGATGAACTACACATTTATTGCAAACAGTTGTGTAGTAAGGATGAAGAATTCCGGTGTGAATCAGGTCAATGCATTCCTTCATTCCAACAATGTGATGGTATAATCAACTGTTTAGACTCCTCAGATGAACAAAACTGTCCGAGAAATGCAGTGAGTAGATATATGGAGTTTTTAACTTCATCTTATTGGTGCTTTGATTCCTGTCATACCACTCCATCTAATTTACAAAAGAATCAGACATATCTGGGAAACTCGTTGAATATTGAATATCAGAGGATTCCCTGCTGTGCTACCTGTCCTCAAACTTTCACATTAGCTCAACTTTGTGTATTTGAATTAGATATGTTTTTGAAAATGCATCCTTGTGAAAGTGGTTCTCACCTCCAACACTGCAGACACCACAAATGCATAGGGTATTTCAAATGCCCCCTTTCTTATTGTTTACCAATTCGATTTCTTTGCAATAAACGACTTGACTGCCCGGATGGCGAAGATGAGACCAGCTGTGCTAAAACATTTACAAGTTGTCCAGGCATGTTGCTGTGCAAAGATAGTACATGTTTGCCATTAAGCAGTGTTTGTGATGGCATTTTGCATTGCCCTCAAGGGGATGATGAAAGAATGTGTCACTTGTATTGCCCCATAGGGTGTTTGTGTAATGGATTAGTATTTACATGTAATTTTCTAAGGCTTTACTCCTATTCAAAAAGACAATTTATTCATCCAATTCATTTGGTCTTAAAACAGAGCTACTTATCAAATGATTATGACTTGAGTGATCTTTCTCATGACCTCTGTCATAGAATTAAGTATCTAGAAATGAAATATCTGTCTCTAAACACAGTCCCTGTTGAAGTATTAAACATCCGAGCTTTAGAATTGTTAGACCTTTCTTATAATAATCTTAAAATCTTAACAACAAATGTTTTTCAATTCAATACAAATATGAAGGAAATCCGATTAGCTGGTAATCAGATATCAATAATTCCCGACTATTCATTCAAAGGACTGAGGAGTATATCTTCCCTAGCCATTGCCAAACAGAATATATCATCCATGTGTAATAACAGTATGGATGGGCTGGACCATTTGACCTTGCTTAACATTAGCTACAATCGGTTGACAACCCTAAAAGCCAAATGGTTTTTGCCATTAAGCAAACTTGAACAACTTTTCATTCAAGGTAATCCAATTTCGTCCTTAGATCTCCTATTGTCCAACATAATGCCGTCTTTGACTATTGTAAAGTCTTCTGCATCAAATGTTTGCTGCATTTCTAGTAAAATTACAATATGTAACGACAAGATCGCCGATTATAGCATATGCTCCTCCATGTTGGATGGTGAGTCAACTCAGATCATAGCTGCTATGTTTGGAACTGTTGGTTTGGCTACAAATATTCTAGTCCTCATCTCTAGGGGTACTGCTATTAAAAACAACCACTCTATGAGTGTGATGAGTTTGGCCTTAGGTGATCTCATGAGGGCTTTGTGTCTTATAGCACTGAGTGCAGCCGACGCTTTTTACAGTAAGGGATTTGCTCTGATTAAGGATAAATGGATACAAAGCATTTGGTGCACAGCAATAGGTGTGATATTCTCTAGCATGAGTGTGAGTAGTACAATCGCGATACTCATTATTTCTATTGACAGATACATTATCCTGCACAACCCATTCAAATCAATAACACAGAAAAAACATATAAAATCCAGAATTACATTTCACGTGATCCTGTGCCTCACCGCATGCTCTTTATCATTGATGTTAATGCAATTTTGGCCTCCACAGGAAGGGTTTTGTGTAATGAAAATTGATAGCAAGAACCCGTCTTCAAATTACCACGCAATACTCATATATTTGGTTTTTAATCCAATCTGTGTCCTAATATCGGTTATTTTATATGTGTTAGTGTTGCTCAATTTCGTCAAGCAAGCCGATTCAGTCAGAAGCATAGGACATACATCAGGTCCAAAACAAATGGGAATAACCTTACGTGTATATCTTATTGTACTGTGTAACACATCTGTTTGCATCCTTGAAGGCACTCCACTTTATATCAACACACTTAAGCTACAGTTCGAAACCGATATCACCAACCTGATGCAAGTGTTATGTATATCTATTGCGGTCGTTGTTAATCCATTCTTGTACACTCTCAGTACACATCTGGTGATGTCTAAAATAGCAAAAAGACTTCGTGGATCAAAAAAAAGTACAAGGTCATTACATTAAACATTTAGAAGAACCAAAAGAACCAGGGATTCCTCATGATCAGCTCGGCCAACAAGTGAATGAAGTTGTGATGAATATATAAAATGTTACGCTATTTACACGCTATTTACACGCCCAAGGTCCCAAACTACTTGGAGTGCTCCATTTCTTGTATCACGTGTGACGGGTACAAATGTTATAACGTCATCTATGAACGTTCTTGTGGCACGCATACTCTCCTTATTAACCCGAACATTGGACATTTGGTGCGCACAGCTGCTGTTCCTTGCGGGAAAATTCATCATCACCGTGGCGCTAAACATTCTTGGGTTTGTTGTGTATCTACGTCACCGGATGTGGAAGCGACCTGCAGACGTCTGCCTGCTGGCTTTGATATTGAGCAACCTGAGACAGCACCGCGTCAGCTGGTAGCTTTATCAACGGGATGTTTCACAAACTCATCATTTTATAACAAGCAAGGATTAACATTTGAGATAAAGCTGGAATAATAGAATATACCATATTAATGTACTACCTTGTATATCACTCATGACCACAATAAAGGTGTAAAAAAAAATTTCAAGAATGTTTAAAAAACAGCTATTTTGTTTGCTGGAGAAACTTCCTGTTTGCTTTTTAGATAATCAACAAGGCAGACGGGTGGACATGTTTTAATTAGCTCTTTTAAACCAAATTAGGGGCCCCATAGAAACACCAATGTTCATAAATAAGCAGACTAAATTATATTTTTGATGATTGACATACCAACCATTTATTTGATAACATTACATAAATTTTGAACATCATTGCAATGAATGCCCCTGTAAGGTGTCTCCTGTAGCTTGAATGCGAGCTAAATAAGGCTACAATACTTGCCTGTGCGACGTTCATCATTGCGGAACCTATACAAAGTGGGTTGTCCAAAAGAAAGTTACAAGGGTGTGTATATCAGTTTCTAGAAGTTGAAGTATAAGTATAAGTATATATTTGTTTGACATCACTTAAGGTGAGGATGGAGAAACAGTGCATGAACTGTCTATGAACGGGTTGATTTTCGTTGCTTTCATGTGTCATCAAGACAATCACTTGACTACAGGTTGCGTAAAAAAAAAAATTCTTCTTTGCTTCAGGACAGGCTGTAGATTAAGTTAGTTTTTATTATGTATGATTTTAGGGGGGCAGGAGGGGTGTGTGTTGCAGACGGGTTTAGTCATAGAAATTTAGTCATAGAAAAGGAGGAGTGGCAAGCTTTTTAATGGAACTATAAGGCGGCAGGTGCCCTTTCTCGAAATTGTTGAACATTAAGCTAACTTATCTCTCCGGATCAACGTTCATTAGCCAAGTCAGAGGTACGCCCAATCTAATCTATTTTATTGAAAATCCCCTCTTTCGTGGTGTCTAATTACCCATCCTGAAGTTATTCATGTAAAAGCGATAGTACTGCAGTCTTTTTTTATAAATTAATTTCCTAAAAACAATAGTGTGACAGGTTATTTTTATTTATATTGAATACAGTACAGCAGTTAATTTTTAAACATTTATTTTGTAAATTGCTCTAAAAAATTTGGAGTTGGGGAAGGTCTAGCTATCCCCACTGCGCTTCTATAAATCAGCTCACCCCGCGCCTACTAACGTCTTTATTTAAATCCCCGCCCTTCCCCTGTAACTAATAATTTTATAAATGCCGGCCCTTCCCCTGTAACTTATAATATTATAATCCCCGCCCTTCCCCTGTAACTAATAATATTATAATCCCCGCCCTTTCGTTTGTAACTAATAATTTTATAAATGCCGGTCCATTCTTCTGTAACCAATAATATTATAAATTATACATCCCTTAGCTGTGCAAATAGTCATGATCAATTGATTATACATTGTAATTATAATTGATTGCACGTTGTACATCATATCCCACTGTGATTGACAAAGCTGAATCCACGTTTGCTTGATTAATTGCAATGGTGATTTGAATGCCTAACATAACCTCGGGCTCCCACCTAACCCTCCCTCTCTGCATTCACCTTGCTTTCACCCGCTAGCGCTTATCGGCACCAGTCCCCGTTACCATGCTGTAAGCCCCCACACTCCCAGATAACACAACCCGCGTAAACCTGAGCTCCAAACCAACTGCTCTCACTCCCCGTTACCCTGCGCTATCCCGGACTCCAAGCTAACCCATCCCTCCTCCCTGCATTACCCTGCCTTCCTCCGCGCTCCCAGTTACCATGCTGAATATCCCATCTCCCTACCCCCCGGCCACCTTCTGTAGTACTTATATACCTCCCCTCACTTTTTTTAAAAGTTTTATATATCCTCCACCTACTGTAATAATTATTCTGATCAATAAAGAAGCCTGTTCATCTTCCATCAAATCAATATTAACCCTCCCGTCGTCATATTACTTTTAATATTCAAATTAACCCTCCCGTCCGCTCATTATTATATCTATATGAACCCATCCTTCCAACTATCAATATATCTATTCTATCCCTCCCGTCCTCTAATGAATATATACGGTATGTTCAGAAACCCGACTATCCTCGTATGTCCACATATATATTAAACCTCCTGTCCTCTTATTATAATTATATAGGTGTCTACCGAGATATCCGAGTTTGAGAAATCTGAGTTCGAGATATCACAGTCGAGATAACCGAGCCAGCAATATCCGCGTAGATTTTTATTTTGTGTGATCAAGATTTAAAAGTATAATGATATACGATGTTTATGACAGGCGATAGCCATGGTCTCCATTGGTACCACAGCTTAAGTCCTCGTCATCCTTCTGAGATCAGACGATCAAACTGTGATTAACAATGGCGACTTAAATCACATACCACACATATTTTCACATTTTCAAATGGTCAAATATAGCAAAAACTGCCATATTTTGGGGCCTCCAACAACCTTATATTTATGAATAAGGTCATTACTCTTCTTTTGGCAGAAAAGCACATTCAATTCAATAAAAAAAATTTCAGCCAGCAACAATATTAATATTTCCCAGCAATTGATTATTATCGGTCCCAGCAGTCTATACCTGCCAGCAGAATGGCATTTTCGGAAATTTCACTCCCAGCAGAATGAAAATATTCGACAATACCTCTGGCAGAATGAAATTTGGGACAATATCTCCCAGCAGAATGCAATCATTGAACAATGTCACCCTGCATAATGATTTTGGACAGTTCCTCCAAGCTGAATATTTTCCTAGCAGAACCAATGATATTTAAAAAGTTCACAGCAAAACCAATGATATTTAAAAAGTTCCCAGCAGAACAAATAATTTGACAAAAGTTCAGAGCAGAACAAATAATTTGAAAAAAAGTTCCAAGCAGAACAAAATACTCTGCATTTCCATTGCTGTATTTCTTCTTTTCCCAGCCAGCAAGAAATTCCATAAGAAGAAATAATCAGCAGAAGAAATCGTTGAAGGCCCTAGCATATTGATATTGAATTAATGTTTGAATTAAGAATGCAAAAGCAATACCATAAACCTGGCTACATGGGGAAGGGCTCTGGAAACTGTCTATCACTGATAAGTTAAAAGTGTTGTATCAGCAGGGACATCCAGAGCAATCCTACCATATAATTCCCACTGTAGAACAGGCAAACTATACCATTCTAGTACATGTAGCTGAATGTACTGACCAATCAAAGTTGTATTTAGATAATTTAAGTTGATATTGCTGTAATTGTGGTTTCCCTCAAGTATCTGAAAAAAATGTGCAATGTAATTTGCTATCAGCCTTTCCATTTCAGCTAATCAATATCAATCCACAGAGTATTCACAATACTAAATCTTGTAACATGGTTGTCATGGAAATCAAATCTGCCTCTAGTTTTAATTCTGATACGAAATATGTGGCCCAAATCTGCCTAAAGAATATCAATGCAACAAACTTCATAATTTCCAAACATCATATAAATATGGTTAAAGTACAAAAACATTTTCCAGGTAAAATAGGCTTAATCAGATCAAAATTCCTATACAATCTACAATTTCCAAAAGTTTAGAATAAAAATCATACAATTAAATGGTGTATCGAAGGATTCATATTAGGCAATTCTAGTTATTCCGATTTGATATGAATTTAAATTAGAATTGATTATTTTATTGCATTAAAAACTGTAAAAGTGATAGTTTTCGGAGAGGTGTCTAATTCGAAATTATATACAGTATCAGGTATCTGCATTTCTGGTGGAATGATTCTGTTAGGCAATTCAAACTTTAACATGCACCCCTTAAAGGATTTGCTGGGAATAGGTAGAGAAGAGTGGTTTTGTTGGTTGGGAAATAAGACCAGGTCTGGAATTGCCTGGTAATATATTGATCAAAGAGTGTCGGACCTACAGACAAATTCCTGATAAAAGAGTGGGACATGAATATAAATTTACAAAAAGTGTCTGATATACTATTTGTATTATCATCGATTATTCTAGGAAATATGATAAATTGTTATTCCGATATTGCCAATATCTGTCTATGTATGTAATGTAAGGCAATGGATTTTTGCTCTTGGGTTGTGAATGGGGGGGGGGGGGGTGCTCTCATGTGCAGCCGTGTGTAATGCGATTTGTAACTCACTCTGTTTGTCGAAATCTGTGTCCATGGTTCACCCGTGTATCAGGAACTGACCGTCTTTTCCAGAAATTGTGTAAATACATTCCACGGCGAATCCAATTCTCATGTTATTTCCAAACCAACACATCCCCTCCCCCTGTCTCAAGACGTTTATTTAATGTTACTCTTGCACGATCAACATGCCTGAGATGTTTAATAACCTCCTTGTTATTATGAGTTACAAATCATTAGTTTTTAAAAAGTTTCAGACAATAATGGGAAATATGTTGTAATATATCGACTTTAAATAATCATAACTGGCTAAAATCAACCCTCCGATACTCTATAAATGTGCACGTTTCTTATTATATAACTTTCTAATACTAGTTTACACGAGACTCAAATTGATCTTGGGAAGTGTCAGACAATTATACAAGTACTCAAATAGAGCATAGAAAGTATGTTTCAGATATATAATTTGATGGATCCATTGTAGCTACGAACCTGATCGGCTAAGCTATTCATTGTTTAGCACTTTATGTAAGAACCAGTAACTTTCATAAGTGGATTGCTTTGTGATTCAATTACTCAGAATTTTATATCAAAATATATCAACACAGAAGATCTGAAACAGTTGGAGTTGGTCTTTAAAATCATATTAATTAATAAGTCAACGCAGACATTTCGTCTATTTGACTTTGTTGGTGTAACAATGAATTTTCAAAGAAAAACAAAATACATGCCCTTGTACTTATTACTTCTGGGAGCAGCGTCACTTATCTTATTAGGAACAATAGAATTTGACAAAGGTACACGTTCACTTTGATGGAATCTCTTTCTTTCACTGAATAGAATATTTCATATTCCTCATTTGGTATATGCAAGGTATAAGCATTGTTGAATTTTGTGCAGATGATCTAGAATCCTCTCAACCTCACGAGACATCAACACAAGGACGAAGGCTGAGAAATACAGCGGTGCTTATCACGAAGATTGCTCCCGGTAAACTTGCTGATAGAACACACCCATATGATCTGGTACATCAAACCGAGTTGATTACACAAGGCAAGCATTTGAAATGAGTTAAATGAGTTTGGTAGACTATAAAATGCTGATTATTCTTATTCTATACTTAAGGGAATGAGCAACAAATTTGTTTTCAAATGATCATGTTCATATATCATATTCATGTTTCAAAATTCGAATTTGTATCATGTATTAGCAGCACAACGTGGAAAGGTTGCTCCGGATAACCTTGCTCCTGATGACCTCGCTGATAGACCACAACCAAATGCTTTGTTGGATCAAACTAAGTTGATTACAAAAGGTAAGCATTTGAAATGAGTTTAAATCACATTATTGTCCATTGATATGAAAATATTTTCCAACAGCTTTGATCAATACAGTATTTTGTTCCATTTTCACCTTTGAACTATCAAAAAAGAGGAGGTGGGTCAATAACCACAAAAACCAGTATCTGTTTGTGTATTTATGTAAGGCAACATGTGAGATTGATGTATGCTCCTGGGTCAAGTGTGATTTACGGCAGTACACTATGTGTGTCATGACGGATCCTATTTTTCCAGATTTATGTTCATGACCTTTTTTTTTCAAAAAGAAAAGCCTAAGACCAAACATATTTTCCAGGCAAATACTCAACAGAGTATTTTCCTAAGTTTGCCAAATTTTTAGAACTTTTTTTCAAATTTTCTTATCCTACCAGGTCGGAATAAAAAGAATTAACGAATACGAACCCTTCGATACCGTATTAAACATGTATGACTCTTATTCCATACTGTGGGGGAATTTAGGATGAGAATGTGTTTGCTAATTATCAGACTCATATACCATAATCATGTTTCAAATCTCGTATTCATATCATGTTTCTGCAGCACAGCAGCCATATAATCTGGAAGATCAAACAGATTTAACTACAAATGGTAAAGATGCTAACTTTGTATTTACGAAATTGAAATTCGGTACAGTTGCAAAACTACAATAAACTACGTTCTCGTTTGGTCCAAATATGCTGATTGTATTTAATTATGTTCTTCTGTAAAAATGATGATCTTATATTCAAGTTGAAATGACAACAGTGGCACTGATAACTGGAGATATACACTATGTAAATGACTCCGAGTTAACAGCCTCTTCTGTTTGTTGTGAATATGACCAGCATGCTGCCTGGTGCTCCAGGCTGAAAAACGTCCCCTCGTCTCCCTGTATCCCTGGATGGGCTCCTACTATTGATGATAACGACACATGGATACAAGTCTCCTTCAGCCTAGTTTTCATGAACACTTTTAAACAATCGGATTCATCATATTATCAATGTTTGATAATTAGACATTATGAAGTTCATTGTATTGATATTCTTCAGGCAGATTTGGGCCAAATATTTCATATCACAAGAATCGAAACAAGAGGAAGATTTAATGAAGGCAACCAATATGTTACCAAATTCGGCATATCTATACAAAATGATCCAGGAATGTTTGACACAGCAAATGGAAATTTGAAGGTAAGGTTGCAATCAACAGCAAAGAACTAGGATATTGCATGAAGGTAAAAATCTTGCTCATATATCGTCAATATGCTGTTGATAGATATAATTGATCAATTCTATAAACAGAATATTTCCCAAGGGAAATGCTGATAGGTAATTCCATAACACTTGTGTTTTAGATATTGGAAGGAAACCACAATCAAAGCAATATCAAAGTGAATTATCTCAATCCAACTTTAATTGGTCAGTACGTTCGGCTACATGTACTAGGATGGGTCAAATGGCCTGTTCTACAGTGGGAATTATATGGAAGGATTGCTCTGGATGTCCTTACTGATACAACACTCCCAAATGATCCAGTAGATCAAACTGATTTAACTACAAATGGTGAGAATGCGAAATGATTCAGATATCAACTGAGTCAAAATTTAGTTTATTCCTCAAGCTACAATAAACTACATTCTCGTTTGGCCAAAAAATGCTAAAGCATGAATTTAATGATGCTTTGTTTCTAAACATGATAATCTCATATTCAAGTTGAGATGTTATCAGTGGCATTGATAACTGGAGATATACATTATGTGAATGACTCCGAGTTAACAGCCTCTTCTATTTGTTGTGAATATGAACGGCATGCTGCCTGGTGCTCCAGGCTGAAAGACGTCCCTTCGTCTCCTTGTATTCCTGGATGGGCACCTTTTACTGATGATAACGACACATGGATACAAGTTTGTTACTTTTTTGTTATTATTATCACGATAGCTTTAAAACCATCACATACACAAAATCATCAATCTTTTGACATTACAAAGCTCATTTATTTTATATTCTTCAGGCAGATTTGGGCCAAATATTTCATATCACAAGAATCGAAACAAGAGGAAGATTTAATGAAGGCAAC
>JAXGGS010026672.1:3132-15147 GCA_035585475.1 Armandia brevis | reverse complement strand
TGGACGGAGGTGGTCTTACTGTATCTAACGTAGAGGTAAATAATAAGACATGGTCAATGATTTGAGGGCTTTTCTCCTATCTGATGAACAGGCGTTGATGAGAGATCGGTCTCTGTAATCTTCTCTAATCTATAATGGTTGTTAAACCAAGTACACACATTTATACCTACTTATGTGTGATGTAGGGTCCTTACCTCAGACTTATCGCATATTAATGTAAACATCGGCGCTTCTATCTCTCCCTGTCAACAGCGGGGATGACACACGGTAAGGTGGACAGTGCGGGTGAAGGAGGGGGCCCAGGAGCTACTGTATCTAGTCACAGGTAAGCACATCAAAGGTGCCGACATTAATAATAATACAGGTATCATGCAGGTATCTGTGAGCTGTGTTAGACAGTGTGTAGGCGCACCTGGTAATATCAGATAAATTACCTGTACCGCGCTTTGATTAAAACACGCAAAGCCAACTATGAACATTGGAAAAACCCAGTAATGAATAAAACATAACAGGTCATAGCGCAGGCTTATAGTGTAATATATTAGTACAACATATTCCGGTGACACTTAAATAACAATAGATTTTACAATACATGTATTGTGTATAATAGGATAATGTAGCAAACATTCGTTCTTTATCTGTAAGTAATTGAAATCAGTAAAAACACGTTTTATCATTAATTCTGCACTTACCGGTTCGTGCTTTTGTAATTTAAATGTTATAATTTGTAGAATCGCAAACTAAAATAAGAAGCATGGACGCGTGTGGGGTTTTCTGGTTTGTCATGTCATGATTTATTTTATACATTTCGAGCAAAGAACCTCTCATACAATCAGCGATATATATGTCCAAAATGTTAATACCACTGCAACGAGATATAGTAAGTTCGTCTGATTTGAAATACATGTAGCTGATAATCAGTGGCAGAGGTAACTTATATATCAGGACCAAACTCGCCACACATTAGTTAAATGAGGAAAATCGAACTCTCATAAGGAAATGTAACTATAATCTAGGTTGATTTCTAAGTTAATTTAGCAGATCAGGATCAATAAAGATGCGTCAAACGCTTCTATTCTTAACATGTCTAATTAGAGACAAATTTGACATTGTGGTTATGGCGATACGCGAGAGTTCTTGCAATATGCGAAACTATATCAGTCATCCCGCTTTCATATATAAAAATATGTCAATTTTATATACAACTATAATACATTTGTACAAAATTATACACGTGGAACACTGTGGTCGTACATATATATATCCCACTGTTAATAATAGCTACATTACAGCTTCAGGGTCGAAGTAGTGCAAACTATTTGCTTAATACTACTGTTCAGTCATGTGTAATTACTAAAGATAACAATCGGTGAGATCATGTAAATATGAACAGGATAATTCACAGTTATTTCCAAGTCTATCATACATGTATTTAATATGTATCACATAAGCGCTGGTCAAAGCGGGCCGGGACAG
This sequence comes from Armandia brevis, assembly GCA_035585475.1. Taxonomy (NCBI): domain Eukaryota; kingdom Metazoa; phylum Annelida; class Polychaeta; family Opheliidae; genus Armandia; species Armandia brevis. The sequence continues at coordinate 13,671 of JAXGGS010026672.1, read as the reverse complement.
TAGTGTAGTAGTACCGATAAAGATGTGAGTAGTACATCGCAGTGATTTAGTAGTATAATACGTCACTTGACTGAAATCACATGTTCCTTAAGACCAATTATAGTGGTATAAATGTTAGAGAGGTGTAGTGCACATATGTTTGAGCTGTAAGAAGTACATGCAGTATTTATTGGTGGACCGTGTGAGTTGATAAACTCCAGGTATATCAAATATAGACTATTTCTGTACATTATAGCTAAATAACCTCTACGTATTATAGATACAGATTGCGTGGACCGTTAGTAATCTCTGCTCTCCTAAAACTCTCTCTGGCACACATGGAGAGTCGTGGGTAATCGAATCAACATTACATCTCAAAATAAAGTCAAAATATTACAACAATTAACTGACATGAGCTAGTTAACACCACAATTATAAGTGTGTAAAATGTGAACCAGTGTCGTCCCAAAATAATACAAATGTTACGTAAATTATGTAAATGAGCAGGATCATTTAAACAGAATGTCTACAATCTGTTATTACATTTACAAATCATTAAACTATATATAACTTAAACAAACACTCTACAACTCTAAACAATACTGTAAATTTTACAACTTATAACTGAATAAAACAGAGAAGCTTCATTATGCAGGGAATGTGGACACATGAACTGGAAATGGTGAAGGCGGTAAGTAGTACGATTCATGTGAGTAGTACATGTTCAACTGCTAGTGTGCTCCATCGGGTAGGCCAAGTAGAAACGAAGTAGTGTTCCTGCAAATTGTAGGCGGAGAAGCGAAATCTCACACTGTGATCAATATGATCAAAGTTCGGGTTGAATTATTATAGGTTTTAAAGAGGGGTTGAGTTTCATGAAACACACGTGGTAAGATATCCTCATGAAATATCCTTGCAGTGTTTTATCCTCTGAGCTTGAACAGAACAGAGTTCCGGCAAACACGTTGTTGACGAAGTTAACATCAAATGTAACAATTAACAAACAATTCGCATGACGTCACAACAATTTTACATGTCATCCTCACTTGTAAACATGTGCAATGGAAGAGTGAATGATCGGAAATCCAGTAGTCCTATAGCTATTTACAATCATCTGTAGTAGCATAAGGCTGTGTCATCAGTAGTACAGGAGCACCGGTATCAGCACTACTATGTCCTCACTTTACTTTTACTAGGTTTAACGAAGCCATTCTTCACGTGGCCGTTTGTTTTTTTGTTAATGAATAAAGTTTCTTCATCACTAGAGAAATCCGATTCTGATACCATCAAACTACTGCTCTGTATCTTACCTGGGTGGAAGAAAGATTCTGTATACTACTAGCGATTGTTAATTGAAACGGCTACTGAGATAGTTTATGACTTCTGACTAACTTCCAGGGTCATATAAATATTGACATTTGATGCGCTTACCTTTTGGTATCATTTCAACTTGATCTTTGCCGTCATCCATCTCCTCTAGTAACGTGTATCTGTGTCGTTTCTTGGGTCGTAACTTGTACCATCTGTAATAATTAATACATAATAACATCACAATGTGTGCTAAATTTATCATCACTGTATTAGTTCTTACACTTCCGTTTAAGAAAAGAGTTACAGTGCTGTCGGTTAACATGTATCCGGCCGCACGCCGTTTAGCTTAAGTAAGGGAATCAGAGCCGTTTAATAAAACTTTAACGTGAAGTGACACGTACATACTTATGAAATGAATCATAAGAGAAACGTTAGTAAACTCATATTAAATCTAATTCTAATAACAGTGGTAGTAAATCGAACAGAGCAGAAGTATTAGTTCACACTGTAATTCCGATTAACAAACCGCTATGAAAAGTTATTAATTTCAAAATGTAGCCAGAGATTGACGGATGCCAAGTTAAAAAAGCTCAAAAGACAACCTTGATATAAACCAAACTTACAAACACCGCGGACTACAGCGACTCATGCACCTCTTTCTACTACACATAACAAATCAAACACATGCGGTCAATAATACGTCAGTGTTAAATACACGTCTATGTTATCTCATCTAATGTATTCCCATATACGTGCATGCGTGATAAAAACAATCAACAGACTCTCGGGAGAGGTTCTTATTTCATATCAAACACTGCTGGCGTTTGAACACTACGACTTGCGATGAGAATCTTATTAGAAATAGGAAACTGTTTGTCACTTACCGCCGATATACACAGAAACAGGCCCAGATTATTGCTACTATAGTTACTACTATAGTCATAGCTCCAATAATCACATATAAAACACTCCAGTCTGTAAATAAGTATCATAAAACATACATTATAACATTTAAAATACCCCATTCTGTAAATAAGTATCTTAAAAAATACATGTACATTATATCATAAAAAACACTCCAGTATGTAAAGTATAACTTTTTAACGTACGCATCTACGGTCTATAAATCGTAATCATAATACATATAACAATATATATAAGTGATTACATTTTACTAGACTTACCACAATTGCTTTGTTCCATGAGATAGGCTTTGAAGAAATTCTCCATCCAGAAAGCCTCACAGAAACAAAGTTTAGAATGCTGGTCACACTGGCCATGTCCGGAACAATTATTCTGACAAACTACATAAAATATAATATCAAAATCATTGTTCGAACCCTTTTCATATAAATTGTACAGCTTAAAGTAATTAAACAGTGACATTTACTGCCTGGCTCTATCATAAATAGAGGTCACACATGCGAGAGGAACTCACCGACTGTATCAAGGTGCACGACGATAAAATCTATCACGTCATTGTTGGCTTTCAGCTTTTTCTTGAGATTTTCCTTCATCTCTAATCCATCCCTTACAATACGTGTCCCTTTTCCTGCTGTTTCAACTCTGAATGTTATCAGTAAACTGGAAGAAAATCACAGTAATGATCACACTTACAGTAACGATTCGGTAACAGTGAAAAATAAAAATACAACAGCAGGAGGATTATCGTTCTTGTACAGATAATAATACAGATTCTGATAAATCTTGTAAATAAAGACATGGAATCTATTAAAGGCAGGATGGATTTGTCTTTGGTTGCCAGTAATACTTACTTTCCTGAAATTTTGACCTGATCTAGGTTAGTGATTACTACTCGCGTGTCAACGGTTAAGGTAGTAGTATGTAACAACAGTGCCAGCTGCTGTTCTAGCTGATGTTGCTTAGCGACAGTAAAGTGTCCAATATCCTGAGCTAGCTCTAACTCCAGTAAATCTTCTCTGTTCTCCTCTGGACGCACGATAATGTTAGCAGTATCCGTGTCCTTCTCTCCCTCAGCATCTACTACTTCTAGTGTAAACTCGTATCGGCCAGCAACAAGGTTTGCCAGCTGTAGTATAGCCTGGTGGTCCGACTTATTCACTACATCCTTTAACATAAATAGTAAATATCACATCAACTTTTCCGTAAATCTAAGAGGCACATGTCATATAAATACTGGTAGTATGTATATAGTCTGGTCAATTTACAGCTAATCTCAAGCAGCTTACACGGGACATATATGTAAGATAATATCAACAAATTTTATTATCTGGCTCCAGTGAATACATGCATGTACTGTTGTAAAACATACCCCGACTGCCAAACTCGAGTCTCCCCTCTTCCATGTGTAAGAAACAATCTCCCGGTCATCAGACGACTGGGAACCGTCAAGTATCACTAAGGGCGCAGGTAACGTCACTTCCTGGTTACCGCCTGCACGTGCATGCGGAGGCAGATTCTCGTCTGTAACATAGAAGTATAGATACAAGTCACTAGTGTTACATAAATCAAGGCAAGCAATATAATTCATAAAGAGATATCCCGTCGGCTGTTTTTTAATGACATTAGCATGTTTTAAGTGTACATGTACTCACTTTCTTTAACACTTATTGTTGTTTTCGCAGTCGCCTCCAAATCATCTTTATCTTTAACAGTCAGACTGAACTGGTAATCTCCAACCTTCAAATCGTTCACCTTGGCCTGAACTTTGTCAGCGTCTGTTATTGTCACCGTGGTTGGTCCACTAAAATATAATATTCAAAATGTGTATCAGATGTGCCAAAACAACAATATTAAGTTATACGAAAATGTAGAAGTAATAATTCTCACCTGATCTGTTTCCAGAAATATTCAACTACTTTTTGGTCATCTGTGCTGTTACTTCCGTCCAGAATAACCTCGTCTATGGGCATCCAGATAATTTTAGGGGTCCCAGCGTTAGCTACAGGAGGACGGTTACGTTCTGTGGAACAAGTAACAGATTATATGTACCACATATAAAGGACACGGGTAGCGCAAATATAGGTATCTTCAAAGATGAAACACGGGAAAATCAAGAACAGAAATTACCTGGTCTGACAAAAACATTGACATCTGCTGTCGACGATTGCCCCGAGGAATCAGTCACTTTTAGAGTAAATAAATAATCTCCCAATTCTAGATTCTCCAAATGTAAAACCGGAGTTCTGGTTCCCTGGAAACGGTGGATTTATATCAGTAAGTAATAATCATGTCACACTGTATGATAAATTATTACAATGTTAGTAGTAGTAAACTTACCGTGACATCAGCAGCGAGTTTGTCATCTGATTTTTTAATCCACTCGTAGTTGACGATTTCCTTGTCGTCTGTGCTGGAGTTACCGTAAAGATTAGCCGAGTTCTGAGGCAGGTAGAGGATCAGCGGGGAGCCCGCGTTTGCCTTAGGCGGGTAGTCAGTTTCTGTGTGGTAATAAACACGTTCACTCATATCTCTTCTGTGTATCAACTCAAATTACAATTACCGTTATGATAAGGAAAGGATTTCCCCAGAAATCAAACATGACTAGATACTAGATACAATGTGCAATGTACTAGCATTAACCAGAGACATTACCTTTGATGACTGTAACGTTAGCAAATGAAGAGTTGGAAGCCCCGTCAGAATCTGTCACCGTCAGTCTGTGAAACAAGAATGCGTATATGTATAGAAACGGCTCTGTAATGTGATATATATATAGATTATACTGGTAAAACAAGGAAGCATGTATTTCCACTTACTTGAATCTGTATTCTCCAGGGTTAAGACCTTTGAGGACTAACATAGCTTTCTCCAGTTCGCTATCATCTATTTTCTGTGTGTTAACAGGACCTGAAGCTTGGTCCCAGTGATACTTCACTATCTTATCATCATCCGTGGATTCTGTAAAGTAACCAACACATTTAAATTGTTTCCCAGAATTGTGAGCCCGGACTAGGACATGATGTATTATAAATATGTAGATACCGCGGTATATCACGCTGGCCGATGTCACCTCTAATTGCCCTTTGCAATAATTATATAATGCAGCTCGGTTCCGTGTCTTTAGTGTGAATTAATAGGTCCATCCCACATATTTAAGTAGGATGGTTACCTGTTTAACACTCACCTGAGCCGTCGAGAACGACATCATTAGGCTGGTTAACTTGTTGTTGCACAGGTTTTACTACTGCTACTGGGTCCTGGTTATCTCTCTCAGCTGCAAACACAACCACCACAAATAAGTTCACAGTCGTAACAACGTTAGTAAAACAACTGTCATATTCACAAATCAGATAGTGTCCCACGGTCCAGTATTAGGTTTTTAAATATAATTAGGTTTATCTAATGTGACGTTAGCTGACGTCATCACACACTTACGCGGGTTGACTGTGACGTTAACAAACGCTTCCCCGTACTTTCCGTCAGCGGTTACCGAAATTTTAAATGTGTAAACCCCCTGGATCAACTGTAAAAGAATAATAAACTCAGTCACAGAAAATAAGCGATTATCACAGAAAATGTTATCCGATTTCCCAACATAAAGTATAAATCTGGATCTGGGTTTTACCTCTGAGAGTTTGAGTTTCCTAGTGTTGATGCCGACCATCTCTCCGATCTGATCTCCCTCAGGTTTAGATACCAGAGACCACTGATATGCATACTCATCTGAAACAACAAGGCGATCAATACCGAAAACCAAACATTCGTCTTAAATAACAATTAATCAATTGTAGTATAAAACAATTATAGTTACAGGGCCTATATTTATCCTTATGACATAAAATTACAGCGCAATACCTACTTGTATGTATTTTATACATGTACCGGTATGTAATATAAATACCAGGTACTTACTGTCGGTATCTTTAGGAAGAGCGTAAGCATCGAGGGTTACTGTGTTCTTGGGGAGTGTGAGGACTTTATCTTCTCCGACTGAGACAACCAGCGGCTCTACTATAAACATCAAACATCAAACTATATTACATGTATGTGCAGTGCACGTTGTATGGTTCACATTCTCTTATTTTCACTATTTGGTTCATATGCACATAGGAATACAATAAAGATGTGATATTGGAAATGTAAACGTTACATAATATCAATTACCGTGCTAAGATGTTAAAATTCCGATATCAATAAATTCAGACGAGCACAATTAATTTCTTTTTACCGGTAGGACATGTTATATAATTGAATCAATCAGGAAATAGGGAAGAAAGAGATTCGTGAATTTATGATGTTGCAATTAATAATGGTCCATAAATAATAGTTATGTCAACGGCAGACGAAAATTATATTTCATTGACATTAATAAAGTGAAATGAGAACCACAAGCATTATTTTGTCACAGATGCCAACACACTGGTGTGTCATAATATTACAGATTGAACAGATAAGTTAGTTTAGACACAGAGTGTCCGTCTTTGTACATATTGTAAAGCCGCATGTGCGACATATGTATTCTACATTATTAACGTCTCGCTCACTTCGATCAATTTTTACATTAAATAGATAAATTTTATCTTCATCATTGATTTGAGGGAGCAGCCGGGTACATGTAGATACAAAGAGCTGCTACCGTGTTCTTCCTCATTATTAATTTTAATTCGTGCTCACAAATCTGGGGTAATTCGTTTAAATTTTGCGTCGGTTCAAATCAATTAAAGCTAAGGTAGAGGAAACAATGTGAGGCCTGGTACATGTAATATGGACAGGTGTTTGATAGATTAAAGATAAGGTACTGCCAAAAAAAACCAGCTGATAATGTAAAAAAATAAGTGTATCGACTATATAAGAGCTACAGAAAATACCGGTAGATAAGAATGTAAACTCTCTCCTCGAGCCATATTTCCCATACACTGGGGTACGGGTGTGGTATTAATATGTAAAGTGATGCATGAGGATGCACGCTTAAAGCAAATGTAAATGTCTAAGACTTAGGTGTGGCCTTTGGAAAATCTATTCCTCCTAAAATAATAATGATTTCCACAATTACACGGTCATATTTTGCGCATTAGATTTTGACGAGTATTAAGTTTTTTGCTGCCAGTGTTTATCTCTGGAAGGTTCCACCATTAACATCTGTGTCGCGGTGCCATCAAAAATAAATCAATTACTCCCACCACTATCATGTGTACACAGAGAGAGGCGGCGCGGGACAGAGCTATATACAACAATACACCTGCATTCATCCACCTGTATCTCACAATCCTGCCACGATCACTCAATAATCTAATACAAAATGCATGAGCAAATGACATGCTATTTTAGAAGTAATATTAATGGACGTTCATTCTCCTCAACTGTGTCTCTCCTGTTCAGAAATGGCTGACATGGTACTAGAATACTTTGATTAAACATTAGAGCAGAACAATTTTAATGTATCGTCACTGGTAATGTTGACAGTTGCCGCCTTATTTATGATATAAACATACACGTACCTGAGAGTACAGATGTACTTGTTAAACATGACACAGCTAGGGTAATATAGAGCAGAATCCTACTCAGAGTTACATGTAGAGATCCTGAGTTAGAACAAAGTGCGGAAAGGTGAATCATCGAGTAAAGCTTTAACTGCCGACTATCACAGTAGATGCGGCTTAAAGATCACATCTGCTTCTCTGTACATGTCCAGTTACTCGCACCAGTGTAGTTACAGTGGCTGTAACAACATTACATCAGAAGACACTTAGTCCAGGTGTGGTTCACATCTCTAAGTAAATCTCTGGGTGAGTTTAGTCTGGACCAGAGCGTGAATGATTTAATTAAGCGGTTAACTGAGCATCAGCCAACGTCACTCATCAATATGCATCCCATCTGTATCTAATTGTTAAATCGCAGACAAATCATCGATATCGGCAACTGTTTTCACCATCAACTCCACATTTATAAACAGTTCGGTGTATGCATTAACTAAACGTCACTGGAACTCAGGCAGGTCGTCACTGGGATTTGATAAATGCAAAAGGTCCAGTTCATCACGTTAACATTTAATCCGACACCACTGTATAACATTGCCTCCTAATCACTGATACAAAGCTGCCTTTCACCTTTGCGTATGTGATATGAAGCGCCAAAATACCGGAAAACCATCGATTCTTGCCACACAAACCAACGAATATTTCCTAAATCCTAGTGCTCGATCCAACACAGTGTTTATATCTCTAACAATACAAGTTTTACTGACTGTGCTGTGTATCACTCGCATCCAATAGAAGTTTCCCACATATGCGTGTGGTGCTCAGGTTACCACAGGTATATACATGTATACCGCAAGTGGTCCGGGTTATCACATGTACATAGATATACAGGCTGTCCTACCTGTGACAATACACAGTATAATAGCGCACGCTGTGCATGTAACACGTTTTACAGGTGTGTGATAGGGGAATGGGGGATTAAAGCATCGAGTGCAAAGTGTGCCCCTAAAGTTATCTGGTGTAATATTATAAGCTGTAAGGTGACAAACAAGGAATCGCATTATCATATAATTAACCTGGTCATATGTGCAGTGTTGTCTGCGATAGCTGATTCACACTCAGTATTTATTTCATAATTGAGGGTTATTTTATCAAGGTATGGAAGGGGTGGATGGATAAGCTTGGACCAGGGAGTGAGGCACGACTAATTTCACTAAAATAAAGTTTTGTTACAGTAGTGATCAGGAGATAATAATTATCAGAGTGCGTCTTATGAATCAATTTGCCATATTTTGTGCAAATAACAAATATTCAACTGTACGTACTGAAGTTTCTAGTAGCTGGGAAAACTAAAAGTAGAACAGAAATAATTTGTCAGCATCACGAGATGTGAATCTCCTGTCAACATGAGTTCATCGCGGAGAAAAATATCAAGATGCGAAAAAATAAAACAGATGTAAATCCGATCTGCTTTATGCATGCCATCGTGAGATCAAACAAAATGCTTTGCTATAATTAATGTAAATGTACATTATAAATTCAATAGAAATAGGACGGGTAGAAGTTACTTCTTTGCCTGATTTGATAGAACGCGAAATATAAATATACATGTGCACGAACTACTCGTGAAATTGAGTGGCGCAAGTATTTTATACCACTGCATCTGAAATAATGCACTTCTTAATACGAAAACAAATCAAGTGAATAGTATCTTCATCTCTCACTATTCACTTATCACACAGCAGAATCCTCTGAACTACCTAAGTTAGTAACATACGTGAGTCATGCTAGTTTATGTTGATGAAATAAGTATTAAAATGATTGCCCAAACCTGATTAGTCTAATCTACACGAGCAAATGCCGTCAACATTCACTCATCCATCTACCCGATGCTACATGTGAAACTTAGATAAATGTAAACAAGGCCAGAAACTGAAGATAGAAATAAAATGTGCAGGCAACCATAACCCGTGCACTTACACACAGCCTGCACCATCTGCGTGGTTACTATTTCTTCAGCAACCACCGTCTCTTCCATAGCAACAGTCGCTGAGTCGTTAGCAACCGAAACCGTAGTTACCGAGGTAGGGTCTAACGTTGTGTCATTGTCTGTTTGATGATGACATAATTGGATAGTGTTTACATAAAGACGCATAAAAAGGGACACGATTCAATGACGTCTAGATTTTATGTTGCGATGTCATAACTATCTGGTATTCTAAGTGCTTCCTAAGAGCATACAAATCCTAGTAATAATTTCATAATGGGTAAAACTTTCACCACCTTGTAACTAATCACTATAAACGCAAATAAAGTTTTATACTTTAAAATAAGCGCTAATAGTTGGCACACTACAGAACATCCTAGTCTTTGCGAGGGTAATAAAACGTATAAGTAGTAGCACATAGATTCCGACTGCTTACCTTGAGGTTTAAGGGTAGTAGTAGGGGAAACTTTCTGTTTGACGGTAGTTTTCTCTGATGTTGTTGTCGTCGTCGTCGTTGTTGGTGAGGTTTGGCTTGTTTTGTGCGACGTCTTATGTTTTATTTTCTGCGAAGCCAAGGTTAAATATCGAATAACAACCTTTCGCCGGTTAAATAGGTAAAGATGATGCTTGGTGTTTATGTACTACTAACCTGACACCAGCCAGTGTGCGCGTCCCTCTCGTACCCCTCCACACATTTACACTCCCCCGCCCTGGAGCGCAGGTTCTTAGGCAGGCATGCCTCGTGCAACTCACAGGTTTCTGTTAAGCCAAACTCACAACCCATGTCTAGTGGACGGACCTCGACACCTAGAATTAACACACGTTTGTAAAACACTCATCAAAGGTACATGCGGAATCATT
>JAXGGS010026671.1:44997-55602 GCA_035585475.1 Armandia brevis | reverse complement strand
GTTCCCTTGGGAATAGTCTGAAACAGATTGACACCAACAAATGTTCGGATAATCAGTCCAAAGTGCATCTCGTAACATGAATTCACTACTAAAGTTGCAAATAGTTCGTATTTCTGTACCCTCATGAACAGTTGTTAAGCTATCTGATTGAAACTGGGGCGGATGGCCACTGCTGAGCGCACGATAGGTGTGGGGAGCAGGGGAGGGCCGCCAGCTGTTCCAGGGGTGTTTGGCTGCCTAGCTGCTCCTAGTCTGGGAATCTCTGTCTACCCCGCAGGGATTTGAGAACATCAAGTTATTACCACGATAAGTGATACCGACAAGCGCCCAGGTACGAAGCAGATAACATTAGTCTATAATTGCTGTCATTTTAAACACATTTCTGGCGGCTCGCTCCATTAGTCACACACGCGTATCGATACGCTCGGGTTAAATGCTGAGGAGGACCTAAGTAGGTCATGGAGTGCTAAGGTCATTACGTGGGCAGGTAATAAGAACAAAGAGCACATGCATTTTAGAGGTAATCATGCGCAAAAACATCATAAAAAGGTAATAAAAACATAAACTGGGTGCGATTCGTCACGGAGATGACGATTTCCAAATCGCACTAGCCAGATATAAACCGATAAATTACCCAAGAAGCACGTGTCATTGCCGGCCATGGCTAATGTTACTTTTCTACCTCTGACCACGTAGAGATGATAACGTGTTCCGTCTGATGGTGAGGACAGAAGAGACGGTGACATGTTTTACACAACCTTACAATCCGGTCAACAGCTGGCAGCAATGACCGCGTAGCTTGGGTCTCTTCCTCACACTATCCCCGTCAGGCCACCCGCTTGCCTGGCATCACTCACTCGAATTCCAGCAGACCTTAGCACCCTAAAACCATAACTTGCGGCTGTAATTGACTCGAGCCTGCGACGGAGATAGCGCCTAGTGGGAAAATATCACCGAAATCCAATCATGCATGAGCCACTTCCGAGCAATCCTGATTACCTTTGCTCGTTAACTATGGATATGGCGGGGTAAAAAGATTGTCCTGTTAGGGGCAAGGTCTTTAACTAACCCAATAACAAGTTGAGTGCCGATAAAACTTACAAATTCATGACACTGGAGTCTGGCTATATCATTGGAGATTTAAGACATCATTAACTCGCATTGCAAAACAGTGAAGATTTAAAACACTGAAAGTCAGACAAGTCGTGAAATTTCGATGGAGCGACCAACGGACTTTTTTGTAATAATGGAGATCGAACTGTGGCCAGCTAATGGGTCATGCTTAGGCTATCACTGTGGTATTTGTTCTCGCAAGCGACCCTTTATAAACATTACTCAGGAATCTAATAGCCCAATAGTCCCATTGAATTTGTCTGAGACGATGGGTAAAAATAGTTGGATTGAAACGCTCTGCCTTAATGTGATCTTGCCACGATCCTGTGCTATGCCAGATGTGCTCTTTCTGTTTGCATTACACTCGATCTACGTGGGATGCCGGAGTTTTCACAGGATGCACAGGTTCATGCATACAATCATGATGAGAATAATTGCTTTAAGAATAAGTATAGGAGCCTGCATTATTTCACAGTCTTCGGTGCTCACAACGGAAACTGAGTTATGGTTTCTGCACAATTAGGCCATTAACAGTTATAAAAATGATAAAAATATCATAATTTTGAAAATCTGATTGTCGAAGGTCACGTAGGGAATCAGATTTTTTAAAATTATATATTATGAGGTCCCACCGATTGGTTGCATTAGGAACGCTGATTCACGCCAAGCAACACAAATTGACTTTGGCGCAAGTAAAGACATCTTGGGCACCTATGTCGATAACTAGGTTCTCTAGGTTCAAGAAGAGGGAGTAGAACAAAAGATGGTGCGGTTCATTCGTAGGGAAGCTAACCCAAATTTGAATGAAAAGCGAGCGGGCTAGCATAAAGTAAATCTTCAATTAGTCATCAGTTCCTTCTTAAATTGAGGTATATGCGCTCATGTATTTGAAATTCTAGCACGATACTGGTCAGCGCTCTTTGTAACCGGAACACGCGGCGATGATATAATGGTGAAACAGCTGCCATACGTACTGGACATTACGCAGATAACGTGATGAATTACACCAGAAGGGCTGCTGTAAGCCACGCAGGCAGGTAAAGAATTGATATCGCCCGCGCTGAATGCTCTATGACGGGATATGAGCGTTACCGAGCAGGCATGGAAAGATGGACAATAACGAGATGGAGCCTCGATGAATCGTAACTGTATCGGCTCCCTCAGAGAACACAGGAGGTATACGAGCTGAAAAAGCCAGATGTTACACCCCTTGAGCAGGGCCTTGATGATATGCCATACTTTCTACAGTGGATCTGTACCACTGTCAGCGAAGACAAATGTCTGTAATCAAATTGAATGATACGCTTAATCCCACCTAGTTCGCGACCTCATGGTAAAAAAGTACACTCATTGACCTCACACGCCAAGGAGACTATACATCACCGAGTCGGGCAGCACCCAATCAGTTTTTGTATTGATCGGACTGACACGGAAACTTTAACAACTTGTTTAGTATCTGTGAAAAGTTTTACAGTTCGCTAATTAGCATTATTCAATCACTTCGCCTAAGGACTGTATCTTGCAACAATTGATTAAGGATCAGGTGATAGCAAATAATCAATGGTCGTGGCTCAATGTTGAAAAAAACAATATTGACTTTTCAGCTTTGATAAGTGTCGTCAAATAAAGTGTGTTTAAAAGTTGAAAACCTCATCATATAATCCACAGCAACTGTTGCAGCAACTATTTACAATCAATTTGGCATCACGAGTTATCACGTGAAGAGTGATGATGAATCATTTGTGATCGCGCGGTCTGTGTATCAGGCCTGGAAACAACACACACTCGCTCGTTGTTAAATAAATCATATATTTAGATCACGGCGCCTCTCCCTCCATCCCCTTCCACCGCCCCTGGTATACAATGCACTGTTGCATTCCCAGAATGAAAATACGGGACAAGCTGTCATCATTGACCTAGGCCATACCTCATCTCACCTGCTGGCTTCCGGCGATCTTTGATAGGCCCGCGCAATTTTATGTCTCGTATCTTTAGTTGCCTGAGATTATCCGGATAAGACGCTCGGTGGCGGGTAGACAACTGATTTCTGTAGCTGCTACATGTCCTGGTAGAGCAGCTGAGGAGCGAGAGGAGGCAGCTAGGGAGACGCTCTATTCATCCTGACAAACATTGTGATCATCATCTGTTACACATTAGAGGTAAGAATTTTACGCTTCCTTTCGGCAAAACGTTTGCAGGTATGGGTTTCAATTTGTTATCTAATGGAAACCGGACTTTTGCCTTTTTCTCGTTTTTATTTATTTATGTGCTCCCCGAGGAGTTACGAGTGGTAACGAACATCTAATGTCATTTAAATCTATATAGTATGTTATATATATAAATGATCACGAACAATGCGATTCTTAATTTTACTAAAGCATGCACGAATAGGTTTTACTTACATGACACGAAACTAAGTTGTATCAAGCTCATCGCAATGATCAATAATCTCTAACCCATTTAATTCTCCTTGAGCAGGTCAGGCCATGATATATATTTCTACTTGATATTGGATAAACTGTTTCAAGTGATTTGATGAATTATTTACACTATCCGTATAGCTTGTAAATACAAGGAAAATATCCCATTGGTAATATTTATCGCATCAAATCACATGTTTGTTTAGCTATCAAACAAATACTAAAATGCATGGTGACTTATTGCTTAAGCTGTCCACACCTTGACAGCTACTGCTAGTAGCTTAATATCAGGATGCCTTCCATAATCGGGATCATGGCAAATTGTCTGCAAGCGTGTGATTCCAATTCAATAAAACTTGCATAAAACTACGTTTGTAAGTCTAGAAAACTGCATCATTGGCGCCGGGGATTAGATTGCGCAACTCATACACCATATTAATGTGACCGTAGATCAATTAGTCGTGAATCATTTACCCTCTTGTGTCTTATGCGCACTGATGAAATTCAGCATGCAGCGTCAAACTGAGCTCCTGACATGTTACCGGAGTTAGAGTGGATCAGCAAGAGAGCCTTTTTCATGGCCTTTATCCGCCATCAATGTGCGATTCCGACGGGAAATGTCACCATCATAACGTTTCCCCTAACAAAATGAACTTACTTGATTAAATTCTAATATCAAATGGCGATCTGGCTTGGCTAGGCGGCGAGGGAAAATTCCGGTAAGCCGCCCCAGATGACGGCTGCAGCCACTGGCCTTAATGTCTTTTTTGCATCACGGCTGCTGGGAATATGTCATTTTATCAGCGTTGAGGGGGCGCTCATCTTTATCATCAGCCCTCACTATCTGATATCTACCTCTAATGATTCTGCTACCCATGAAACGGACCTAAAAAGTCGAATAGTAGAGCATAAAGTTATGATTTGCGACATTTTGATCAATCAAGTTGACTTTTGTTTACGATGAGAGGTCATTGACCTTGATGGTCTTAGAGTCTGGAGAGTGTTTCTGTCTGTCAGGTCAGTCAGTACTTAGCACCCGCCTGCACCTGCATGGTCACAAATCAATGCTCATGTGTACATCTCAATTCTTTTTAAAACCGGCTCTATCATTTAAACACCGTGTGATCGCCATGAATCTCCTATCTTTTATATAACACCAAACTTCGCAATATTTACAAATTAAACTCCCGTTATTATAGGTGACCTGCAGTGTCAAATATTTCTGAGTTACTCAGCACTTAGTATAGATAGGATGAGCCAAATCTGTTAATTAATGATACGCGGAACAAGAAAATAGTGCAAACGGAACTATCATCATCATCCTGTAAACGGCTTCACTGTCCTTGGACTTACGTAGAATCTGACCCCCCCCCCCCCCCCCCTCCCCTGCTACCTTGCCTCCCGATAATTGTGCATAGGAATGAAAGCCATAGATACGGAGGTGCATCTCCATTGAGACTCCAGGAAGTAGGTCGAGTCGCGTCGTTTGAAGATTGGATTTTGGACACTTTTTTCACTTCCTTTTGTATCTATTGTGTTTGAAGCACAGCTGCAGATGAACGCGGTGTCGGTCTGGCAATGAATCGTCTGAGTCGATGAATTTTAATAGACGGGCAAACAAAATTCCTTTGATGATAGATTACAGTTGAATAAAAGCCATTAATGTAATCAAGGGATAAGAGCGAATCGGGAATAGGGCCAATCCATCTGCTCGACGGAGAAAAGCTCTTTCCTGATAACTAAATCTGTATAAAGGACACTATTTTATCCTCATTAAAACCAGACTATGGAGCTTTTGTGCGGCATTTTTCGTTCATGGATGTTTCAGACAAATGTTTTCCTGATTATAGAAACCTTGTTGGGAGCCATTCAGTACTTTTGGTAATGTAATACGTACTCTTACAAGTGTGGTATTCTTATTATGATCATCTTTGAGCAAATTTTATATCGGTATAATTGCAATTCATTGCTGATATGATTGTAACTTCGAATATGAATATGAATTTAGCAAGACGCTAAAATTATTATTCATGTTTGTTGCCATCAGGTCTGTGCTACATATTCAGGTTAGTGTAACAGTTTTTTCTACCATGAGATACAAGCTTGTCAATCTTATCCTCCGTGATTGCAATCAAGATTCATAAATTCATGTTTTGTCCGGACAAATGTAACAAGAGCAAGACTCAGTCTAGGACCTTTTCGATTGAGTCCTGGAAGGCGAGGGAATAATCGATACGATGATATGTCTGGAGGGTGGGGGCTTTTAAAAGCAAAACTTTATAAATCGCGCAAACCCATGATAGACGGCACACATCTTGGTGGGCGATCGAACTGGCCCGCTCTCGCTTCATAACAAAATTATAAAAGCAAACATGTTTACCACAATATTCCAGTCTACAGAGAACCGAGAGTATCTGTGACGCAGCTTATGTTATTATTTCAGGATTTAAGCGGTAAAACAGATCTAAGATCTGCCGCCACGGAGGTCTCTGATCTGGAAAATCTCTATCTGTTCAGTTTTGGAACGATGATCCCTTTTGCTTAAGATCCAGGCTCCCTACACTTGGATTTAATGTGTGTTCATTGCAGAATGAGATTTACATTTAGCCAATGGCTGTATATTTAAACAGGCGTTTTTAGCCGGAACATCTCGGCGTAAATTGATGTAATGTTCAATAGCGACAAACTGCTCACACCCTAGCTGTGCTGACTGGACTAACAAAGAACAACAGACTTGATGACCCTAAGGGAAATGGGTTCGACCCTCAGGTCTTCCTCTGCCAACAAGAAGCCAATGGAAACATTGACATCGGGAGATAGAACAATATTTGGACTTTCCCCCAGGATCTCGTGAAGTTTGGAGGAGGGCCACTGACAGAATGAAGGGTGACTCCAATTACACGCCACTATGGCGGCAAACTTTGCTTACACGTCTTGTAAATAATGAAATCCAAGCGGAGCCCACTCCTTTTTCTTTCGGGGCGGTTTATAAAACAAGTTCAATAGATACTGGCCACATAGCCCCCAACTAAGTGGCAAGTGGTAGACGGGTGGTCCGCATCCCGTCCAGAGCAGACGACTCCTTAGATTACAAGATTTATGCGCCAAAGACTTATCACAAGGATGAGCCTTTCAACTTGATCGCGTAAAACTATTTCAGGTGTTAATTTTACATGAGCAGGGGAGTGGAAACATCGCGTGCCGAGAGGAAAGCCATGACATCATTGATATACAGTAATGCTCGTTTTGTCAGAGTGATGGGTGTTACTATGGTTACGACCATCAATCAAGGCCCTCGCAAGTAACTAAAAAGAAGATTCTTACCGGCGTGCCAGCAACCGTAACAATCAATGATACCAATAAGACGGGATATTAACATCATTGCTTAAACCAATTCGATGATTGTTTCTTTGTCTTATCACAGGATGGTTCGAAAATCGGAGTGCTTAATAGTTCCCTGGGGTACACGTTGTAAGCCAGAGTTGAAATTTGGCGAGGAATAGAAAATTTAAAGCTATAAATTGAAAGCTTGGGTGACTTCAGACGAGATGAAAACAAAATCGTCGTCCTTGACAAGCGTAGGATTAACTGTGGCAGTGTTTTCAACCATTAGGTAAGTACACACCTTTCCCCCTTTATTATTAATGTTAATTGTTTAGATCAAAATCCGTGCAGTATATGTCTAAGTTAAATAGTTTGTAAAATTTGATTGATTGAAAGAAGACTTCTTTCACAAACACTAAAACATTATTTTGAGTACACTAGTTACTCTAAATTTGCTCGAGCGCTCTGTAGCTGTTGAAAATACTTAATCACGGTTATGAGACTTCCTGGTTAGAAACTAGATCGACTCTTGCTCTTCCAAACACATCAATCTGGGTCAGAGCATTCTCAGTGACACTGTACGTGACAGGACAGTCATCTCACCGACACGCAACGATCGCATTAACCTTCCAAAGAACAAGGTTTGTCCAAAAGAAGCGTCAATTCGCAACAATCAGTCTGATGTATAACCCTTGCACGCCCTTCAGTTTGTTCTAAAAGTCAAGAACAATGCAATAGCGGAGAGATGTACGAATACGAATGATTACTGCCACGCGCCACTCTTCCGACCATGATAGCTGGCTGCATCAGGTGTAGAATACAGACATGGCAGTCTGATGTTGCGCACGAGAGGAGAATCCCTAATAAAACACGAATTCCTGACCAGCGTTGACCTGATTAAGGGCAGCCCTGTCGCAGCTAAACATCAATCGCTTCAGAGCCGCCAACAAACGCGTGACATCGCGAATGGCGAAGTATCTGAAATCACCCTCCAGAGTAACATAGTTTTTACATATCGGCACGGGGCAGAATGACCTCTGTCGCCATAAACGCTATGATGGATGACACGTGCACCCCTGATGTGTCATCACCACTATTGTTGACACCAGCACAATACGTGGCGGATTGTGATCGACTGGATGGGGCCAGAAATGTTGCTGGTACGACATTGACCTCTGAGCAGATGGAGACTTGAACGACGGTATCCGGATAATCTCCAAAGAAAATACTGACAATGTGTGCTGGAGGTGGGCACGGATTAGAGGGATAAGCCCGCGGGACTGAGAAAATATCGAACGGACGATAAGCTTGCTGATGCGACAGAATTGACTCTGATCGCGTCAAACATTCAATTCATCTGAATCTTTGCACCTGTTGTTTCCATTACACATCTGTCACAAGGCAAATCTCATCTTCCTTTGTTACTTGTCCGCCTAATCTCACGGATTTATCGACGACGCAACCGACCCCACACCGTGATTCCGTCGAGCTAATTAAAAATGCTTGCAGATATAACAAGTCGAGATGGATTTGCCGCGTTAGGAGAGAGAGCGTGTTTTTGGAGTTTGACAAATGAAGACAATGGCACGTCTGATAGAATCGTTCACGCTCGCGCCTCGGTTTACGTCACTATCGCATCAGGCAATGCATGAGACATGAGAAAACTTCGTGTTCTCCGCCAACCGCTACAGGGACACCGATGCAATTCGCGACCTGACAGGCGTGCATCGTGAAAATGTCATACGCAGGAAGAGTCTCTTTTACCTCATTGTTCATATCAAGCGACAGGAAATCGGGGGATTTATTTTAAGTATCCTCCCTGAAGCCGGCCAGAGGCGGAGTGGGACCGATGAAGCTCAGATGAAGAGGCATAAAGTGGAGCTACTGTCTCTCGGGGCCTCCGATTTCACCACTTTGAACCTGGTTTCGACGTACAGCGGCCCATCACGTCATCAAATGTTGCTTTTTACCACACAAGACATTACCATTTGTGACCTGCATTTGAAACAAAGAATCCTATACATGCCCATCAAGGTCAGTTGAGTCAATGTCCTTGATTCAACTGTGAAGGTTAGGTGGACAGAGTGGATGTTCAATGAAATCAGTATCTGTAATACGACTGGTCATCATTTGTCGGATGAAATGAGCTGGAAACCAAAAGTCACACTCTTAGCCCGGGCCATGCTTCTATGACAAGCAGAAGATAATTTAACCTGATCGATGCATGAAATTTGACCTCAGCGTGTCAGGAAAGTTGACCTCATGGCAAAAGGTTCAGTTGAGACTCGATACACGAAAAGGCTCTTTAGTTTTCTGATTGAAACAATCGTGAAGTTTTACAGGTCAGGGATATTCTTGATCGGATGTAACAGTAAATAAATAATGATCGTATCTGATTGGACTGTGGTATCATACGACAACGATATATAGATATATATACATATCTGTTCAATTTTTCAGTACTTTAAATTACTGCAACGATTTAATGGATAGAGTTTAATAGAGATTTGAAATACTAACTCATAATAGTTATATAAACCATCTTGAATGATCGAAATGGTGCTTCGGCTACGATATCAGCCAACTCATCATTCAGATCACAGACGACCTTATTCCCACTTTATGGTGTGTTAATCTTGAGAAAAAACTAACTTGATGGTGCCATTTGACTCGTGAAACCACAAAACCTGTTTCATGACCGAGCATGCGTCAAGACCACTAATCGAAGACGAGAGAAATTGTCTGCTTGTTTTCTCTGTCATGACTCCAGCGAGAGAAGTGAGCAGAGCATTCAATGGAAAGAGATGATTCTCATTCTGCTCGACGAGCGCTGATGCTGTTTGTTTGAGCATGGATAAAAAGGGGAAGAAATAATGACTTCGGTAGTATAGGCTCCCATGTCGGCCCTTCATGTTTCAGAGGAAAAAGTCTGATTCGTCGCGAAATAAATCCAGAGCGCGTGAATTCACGGATCGTCGCGTCATCCGAGTCGCCGAACGACGCCAGTCGGCTGCTAAATCTTGGCGTACCAGCTGCAGCTCCTGCCGCTGATTCTCGTCTGCTACTCAAACTAGTGGCGGGAAAAGGAAAAGTGGTTGTCCGATAGGGCGCACGTTCGGCATCCTTTGCCCGTTGACTGGTGCTAGATTTAACGCCCGTAGTCGCTTATCAGGCAGTGGCCAAGCCGGCCACAAGACATATTGATGGGAGGCTGTTGCCGCAAATAGTGCTATGGTTTGATATAGGATACACCTGTTTCTACGGACATCAATCAAGACTCTGGACAAACTCCGTCCTTAACTTGATTTACTCGTGAAGTAAACATGCTTGGTGATGTCAATTTTCTGCTGGTGTTGCTAAATATGCTGCCTTTTTGTTTGTGTTTCAACGACAGTCAGATTCTGACGACGATTGGATATGTCTCGGCCCAGGAGAAGAAAGAAATGGTACAAAACACGACCGAACTGTTGGACAAGCTGTTGTTGGGATACGACAAAAGACTCAGGCCCGGATTCGGAGGTAAGTCGGAATAGTTTTTATCAAATAAAACAGGAGATGATGGATGAGTTCGTTCTTGCAGGGGTGATGAGAAGAGACAAGCTAAGCCCATGCATCAGTAACAGTGAGCTTCCAGGTTTATAAACGCCAACACGGCATGAAAAGGCGCTTTTCCTGCCAGTTTCCTTATAATGACGTCCAAAACAAATAGCCATCCGTCGCATTTTTCTCGACCTGAATTTTATCCCTT
>JAXGGS010026671.1:1978-14985 GCA_035585475.1 Armandia brevis | reverse complement strand
GAGGCAGATAATTTTCTTGGTCTACAACATACTACTACGTAAATTATGCTTTTATTTGCAGCAAATTGGATGTTTTGGTGAAAAAATTGCAAGACACCAAGGAATCTACTCCTGAACCTACTTCAGCCTCAGAAGAGAAACAGGATAGAAAATCCCGAAGGTATGACCCGATGAGCTCTTAATATCCATACGTGTTCTTCGTTGGCAGGCAGATGACCATTGTTATGTTGGCGATAATATTTTAGTTAAGATCAATGAAAACCTTGTATGACAGATTTGGGCAATTAACCATCACTTTTTAATGTAAAACCATGATCGCATACGTAAACTTTTTATATATCTGCTTGATCGCCAACACATAAGACGCCTTTTTGTTAATGCAACATTCTAAATACTGATATACAGTTCGTTATTCAATTATTTCGAACAGAAAGCCTAAAGTCACTCGAAAGGTCGTGGAATCTGAGGAGGAGGATCCTGCCATCGGTGATATAGGATATGAAGGGATCGAGGACTTGTTAAATTCCATGGGTCAAGAGGACAATTCTTTCATGAGCAAATACCAACAAGAAGCTTCGCATGATCTGGCTGGAATAGGTGCCTCGACTTCCAAGGAAAAAGACAGTGATTCAGTGGACGTAGACGACGAGGGCAACTTTATTTTACCAGAAGGTATGTTACATGTCGCAAAAGTATCAATATTGTGTTGTAGACTTGTCTTAGTGTTTGTCAATACTTGTATATTGTACTTTGTGATTTAGTTGGTGTTTTAATCCTTATATAGAATAGCATACATTTCCAAACACTTAACAACAATTTCAAATTTTGTAATTACTTCGTTTTGCTTTTCGTCGCATATGCGTCACACAAAAGTTGCAATGACGGTCTGAAAGATGCCAGAAACAGTCAAAATAATGTTTACCTTTTCCATTCACTCTCGAATCGTGAAATGCTATCTCCAGTTCTGCTATCTTTGCTTGATTAGTGTCGTATGCGCCGTTTTGTACAATGATGCCTTGTATAAGATTTGTGTTCATTTGTAAGTGGTGCCATTATCGATGACGTTATAGAGAAATGATCCTAAAACCCCTTCCAGGCATTTGCCGAAAAAATGGGCTCCACTTAATTTTGAACCTGCCGGATAGCTTTTCCTGTCGAACCACGTTTGTGTGTGTATTATGATTTTTTGTCATATAAAGTACTCTATAGAGCAAGTTTTTGCTGCTCTTAGGCACAGTTGTAGTACACCCGGAGGAAGTAACTGAGGATCAGGCTTCTCATTTCCAAGGGCCTGAGTTTAAGACAACTGGGGGTCGCAGACAAGTGATTACCGGTGACATAGATAATGAAATCATTCATTGCACAGCCTGCAATAAGCAAATAAATACCAACAACAGCGCGTCTGTGAAAAGACATCCCGTTTTGAAAGTACTAATTTGTAAGGTATGTCGTTTACGTTATTATGGAAACCAAAATAAGTCCTCTAAAAACAATACCAGCGTTAATCTTTTGTATTCCCTTTGACTTGACATTAAGCTTTTTACATTGGTTTAGAAATGTGCATACTAAACTCACCGCAGTAAACCCCATATATTTCGGGTATGTCATGCATAGCTGGTTAACTTTTCATTTTGGTTTCCATAGAAATGCTACAAGTGGTATACTAGTGATGAAATCGAGCAGGATTCAGACGGGATGGATGAACAGTGCAGATGGTGTGGCGATGGCGGGGATTTGTTGCTATGCGACTCCTGCAATAACGCCTTCTGTAAAAGTTGCATTAGACGCAATCTTGGTCGTAAAGAACTATCTGATATTGTTAATTCAGGTGGGTGTCACTCATTAACCAAAATGCAATCCACATACCGGTAATCTACATTTAGTTTCGTCCTTTCTAAATAAGATACTCATCAAAGTCATGCCTTGCTTCTGCAGGAGACGATGCTAAGTGGCAGTGTTACGTCTGTGATCCAAAGCCGCTGGCTTCTCTGATTCACAATTGCACTCAAATATTAAAAGCTATAGAAGAGAAAGAGAAAGAAAATGCCTCTCGCTTAGAAAAGGCAAAGAAAGAGAAAGAAGAAAAAGTTAAGCTAAAACCAGAAGCTGCTGCTACGTCTAGCTCAGGCACCCGCCAAGTTGCTATGAAATCCACTTCTAAACCTGCCCGAATGCACAATAAAGGCGCCCTCCAAACAGCCAATGTTAACGTTGCACGGTCTGGTAAGCAAACTGTGGCAGTGGCACAGGCCAAACCGGCCCCAGTAGCTGTAACGCAAGGTGGAGTTACTTACCTCGTGCAACAACCAGGTGGAACTATCCCTCTTGTTCCCCAACCAGGAGTTTTGTTTCAAGCTCAAGGTGGAAAACTAGTCCCAGTTCAAGCTGCTCAAGTTGGCACCCGTATCGCCGCTCAACAAGTCAGAACACACGGAACTGTGCAACCGCAAAACCTGCAGCAGATCCACACTGTTATCGCCGAGCAATGGAACATTAATGAGATGAATGTTGACCAAGTACTAGAGAAGGTACTTGCCGCTACTCAGTCGATGAACATGCTTTTGTATTCTCTTCGAGAGGACATGAAGAAGAAAACTAACAAGGCGCCGCCTAATGAAAATCTCCGTGTACGTAAAGAAATAGCTCATAAATTTAGGCGGGCAATGCAAGCATACAAGAAGTCATTCCTAGATATTTCTCAGTTTTCACTCAGCAAATCTCAGAAAGTCCAGAAGAAAGTCGTGCCCCAAAGGCAACAGCCACAGCCAACTATTAAAAAGCGGCCAAGCCAAGGAGCAAAACATGGCGGCAATGTTGAAATTATTGAACTGTCCGACAGCGATGATGGTGGCCATGATACTACAAGTCGCGCCTCCGCAAGCTCAGCGAAGTCGTCACTCTCTAGTAAAACCCCGGTGTCTTCAAGTACTGGGCAGCAAACGTCCAAACCCCAAGCAGCAGCAACCTCCTCCACTTCTAACAGTGCCAAAAAAGGTAATCTGCCAGTTGCCGTGTTTCAGAAGGGTAGTCTGCGGAAGAGCAAAACAGACAAAGATGACACCCGATCGGATGCGTCCACGCACAACTCGTCGCCGTGTAAATCCAAACCAGTATCTGAGGAAGAGAATATGGACTCTGAGGTAACTGAAATAGATTTAGACGTGGAACAAAATGACACCGGTGAAAAGGACCCTCATAGCAACAGCGTGACAGACAAAGACAAACATGATAGTGCTAGTGACAACAACAATGTTGACGCTATAAAAACGTCATCTGCATCAGGAAAAAATGATTCTGATTCCACGATGAGAGAGCCTAGCCCCACTGATGACACAGACATCAAGACTAAGAGCAAAGATGAAGAAAGCAGTGAGAAGGATGCCTTGTTTGATTCAAATGATTCAGAGCCTTTATTTGACCCAAATCTAGTCAGCAAGGGTGGCAAGCGGCCAGCCAGTGAAATCGAAGATGAGTTAAGCTATTCTAAGAAAAACTCTAAACGCAGCCGTGATATTGAATCTAAACCAGCCAAGCGCAGCCGTGAAGATATTGAGGCCCAGAGGCGGTTGCATAAAGAGTTAATTGAAGAGGCGTCGACTAGCGACGAAGACGCCGATACCGGCACAAAATCGCCCCAGCAAAAGTCCTCGAGTTCTTCAGAAAACAGTTCTTCGGATAGGTCAGACAAAAAGAAGAACGATGAGGATTATGAACCCGAGAAGGATAAGAAATCACAGCCCGAAAAGTCAAACCGAGCCGAGAAACAAAAGAGGAAATCTGAGAACAAGTTTAAAGGTGAGACCCCCATGATACGTGGTCAATATGAAAAGGACGAGGATGCAGATATAATCATGGTCATTGACGACTGATCTCTCTTAGTGTATAAATCCCAGTTTTCTTGCCAGTTGTGCATTATGTGTGAAGTCATATTTGTCTGAAACTTGAATCTATCGCCGTAGTTGTTTTTTTCGTGTTGCAATGGGTAATATTTTAGATTCAATTTCCACAATCTTTTTTTATATACTTTGAAGTAGGTTCCAACGAGGAAGGTGAGATTAATCTAAACCTAAATTGATTAACCGTGTTTATATCTAAGCATGTTAAGACTACACTCACTGCCTTAATTAAGTTTGACATCAATAAGGCAACGCAGGCCCATTAGATTTCAATGGCAATTTTTTAAAAATAAATTAACGTTTTCTCTACCAGTGTTAACGATGTTTATATTTCATATTTCAGTTAAAAACAAATCATCTGCTCGAATCTTAAAGTTGTCGAATTGAATTATTGACTTATGACTTGTATATCGACATCAAAGACCACTCTTGTTTAAAATGGTGTACTTTCGCATTTCAAGGTTGTCCTGTACAACAAGATTCATCTATTTTGCTAAATAAAGGTTCTTAATAAATCGGTCGGCTTTTGTATTTTTTATCATCAAACAAAAAGTAATATTTCTGGCAACTTTAAATTCTAAAGTATGTGGTCTTTGATGTCGTGTAAATGCACACTAATTTTGATATTCCCTAAGTTTATTAACGGGTTTACTCATCAGACAATTTGTAAAAATACACACTATAGAAATAACATTTAAGATAGGTTAAGATCGGCCTAGGAATGTTGACCCGCAACTCGCGCGATGGCAGAAAACAGATTTTGCATTCGGTCTAAACCTTTCGCCTTGAATTTCAGATTTCCGAGTTGCCAGGAGAAAACAAATAGAAAAGCAGAAATTGTTACAGGCCTCTGATAGCGAAGATGCCCTCCCTGAAGAAGTTGCCAGGAAAAAACGTTCGCCAAAGAAGAATCGTGAAAAATCAGAGCGCACAAATAAAGCCATAGTGGCTGACGATAGTGATACTGAGAGAAAGAGAGTTTCTCAAGTGAATAGTTCAAGCAACTCTGAAAACACCACCGATCGTAAACAGTCTAAATCCAAACCGAAGTTGAAGGAGTGCTCAATACGCATAAAGAGAATGGAATCCGGTGATTTATGCGTAGACAATAGCAAGTCAAACAGTACAAAAAAGATCAAGAAATCTAAAAGTGAGCATCGGGATCGCAGCGATGGATCAAATACATCAATGCATGAGCTTGACGATGAGATCGACAGATTAGCTAAAGTACCAGTTGTGAAACATAAGGGTAAACCTAAGGAAGAAAGTGCAGATAAAGACTTAAAAAGCCATAAAGTGTCCCTGGAAGATCGTCGAAAAATGGCTAAAGACAAAATTCAGGACATGGACGCCAAAGGTACTCATTGTTCTTTATTGTTACAAAGTTTAAAAGTCGTGTACCATATTTCCTTGTTTTTTTCTATACGCATTCATTTGTATGATAAATGCATTGATCATTGGTGTTGTAGGAAAGCTGACAAGAAAAACTCCAGTCAAGCAGAAAGGTAAAAAGAACGGAATCGAAGATCTATCTTCAGGTGAAGAACCTAGTGACGCTGACGAGGAGGCTGAGGATGGAGCTGGAATAAATGGAAATGTAATTTAATCTTTACTGTCAGCTTGCTTATCCCACTTCCACTACATTAATATGCATGCAACATGCGTTACTCTTTATATGTTCGAAGATCACTTGCCATTACATGTACCACAATAAGTCGTCATCTCTATTATTTCAGGACTCCAATGAAAACGCTGGCTCAGAGCAAAATAATCGTGCGGACAATAGTTCTGATGAAAATGAACGTGCAAAGAGAGCATTACTAGCAGACGATAGCTCTGATGATTCTGACGATTCTGATTTTGGTAATTCAACTCATCATATCGCATCAGACTTATGATATTGCTCTGATTTTCTTAGCTCTCAATTTTATTTTTTTAAACTGGTTCACAGAAAGGACAAAAATCACTAGAAAAGGGGCAGGTGGCGCCCGACCGAAAAAAGATGACGACGACTATGCTCCTGATGAGGATGAAGAAGAGGATGCATCTACCAAGAAAAAGCTATTAACCACCAAGCTTCTGCAGGCAAAAATATCGGACTCTGATTCGGACTTAGATCTGAAGCCTAAGTATGTTAAGGTCTCAAGTCCACCTGCCAACATAAATCATGATCAAATCACGCGTGTTCTGTCCTAAGCTGGTATATTTTTTTACTATTGATCTAATGAATGATGATTGAATAGCATTGTCATTAATCCAATCTTACATCTCATAAAATATTAATTTCTAAATATACTGGTATAAATCGTCCACATCAGTGCATTTGTACTACATTTATTTTTATTTACTCCTAGAAAACGGAAGAAAAAGAAAGATACCACAGATGAAGACGTTACAGAATCTGAGCCGGATTTCAGTTCATCCTCTGATGACAATAAGAAACGAAAGAAGAAAAAGGGCAAAGGCAAGAAGAAAAGGGACGACTCTTCTGAAAGCGATTCAGAATCATCCGGGAAAAAGAAAAAGGGTAAAGGAAAGAAACGGAAAAGACGAGCTAAAATGGCCACTGACTCATCCGCCCAGAGTGGCAGTGGGGTAGATACCATATTACCTTATTCATCGACAACACCTATTAACCTCACATGTCCATCAATTTTTAAATATGATTTTACCGTGACAGAGTGGAAGTGGGGACGGAGATACCCCTGGGAAAAAGAGGAAAAAGATCAGAAAGGTGATCAAAGATAAAAAACTCAGGAAAGAGACCAAAGACGCCGCCAAAGCCGAAGAGGAACGCCGGGAGAGAATTAAAGAACGCCAGAAACAAGTAAGTTTTCTAATAAATCTACTACCTATTCGAATCTGTTCAAAATCTATTACTTATTCGAATCATCTTGTTCGTGTAAAATTGAAGGTACCGTAATTGAAGTTAATTTTAGAATATGTTCCTTCTCCTTTTCAGTTTAATCAGGTAACAGTGGCGGATGAAAATTCGCCTACCAAATGCCCTCAGACAACCAAACTTGTACTCGACATTAATGACAAAACAAAGGAGACTTTGATAGAAGTATATCCTAGTCTGATAAAGAAATTAAAACCTCATCAGGTCGAAGGTATGATCAACTCCATGTTCGAATAATGTTCGGCGTATTTTTCCAAAATGATATCTTCAACGTTAATGGCTCAAAAATAAATGTACCTGTATATTTCCCACAGCGGTCAAGTTTTTATGGAATTGTTGCTGTGAATCCGTGGATAGGATGAGGAAAGAGGAGGGTGCTGGGTGTATATTAGCTCATTGTATGGGTTTAGGAAAAACACTCTCAGTAAGTCAAAGTTTTGGCTCTTGCTACTAAACAATCTTAGGTTGCTATTTCTACACGCGACACGTGTCCTTTAGAATGCAATTTATAAAATCACCATGTTTCATTTTTTCACAGACAATTTCATTCGTGCACACCCTCCTTCACAATTCAAAGAGAACAAAAATGAAAACTGCCCTCATCTTGTGTCCTCTTAACACTGTCTTAAATTGGGTAAACGAATGGACGATGTGGTTTGAGGAGGATGAGCAATTTGACGTAAGTGTTACATATATGACCACTTTAAATAAATATATTTATGTAATATTTGTCGGGGTCGTATAAGTAACGTAGCGCTTTGTATCCAGATTTACGAATTGTCCAATGTCAAAGATAACTTCACGAGGGCCGCCATGCTCAAGGATTGGCAGCAAGGCGGTGGTATTTGTATCATGGGGTATGAAATGTACAGGAATTTAAAAAATCACAGGAACGTTAAATCGAAGAAGCAGAAAGTCACTTTTACTGAAACGCTAGTTGACCCAGGTATGCGTAACTCTTTGTCAGTAGGACCCTCTTCACCAAAGCATTTGAAAACACATGTAATCAATTAACTAGATTCTATCGGTCAACAAACAAATAGATCGATTTTTGATCAATAATTCATGATGAATTGTAGGTCCCGATGTTGTCGTATGCGATGAAGGACACATCCTTAAAAACGCCGACTCAGCTCTGTCAAAGGCTATCAACCAGGTGAAGACGCGGAGAAGGGTCGTCCTCACTGGAACTCCTCTGCAGAACAATCTAAACGAGTGTAAGTTTACAATCACACATATGCATCCATATATTAGTAACAAAAGTGTGTTCATATAGGTGTTCATTTCGCATGTACCCATGTATACATGCAACTGATAAAATGTTATTGTTTGTAGACCATTGTATGGTGGACTTTGTGAAACCAAACTTGCTTGGAACGAAAAAAGAGTTTTCTAATCGATTCACCCACCCCATATCCAACGGTCAGTCCAGCGATGCGACACCACGTGATGTCAAGCTGATGCAGAGACGCGCTCATGTGCTTCACGAAACTTTAGCCGGATGCGTTCAAGTGGGTTCAAGTCTCGATTTGAAACTTTCGCCCTACTGGAGTTCTGTCCCGGTTTTAAATTATAAAATACATGTTATTTTATTGTGATTTTTTAGAGAAAGGATTATACCGCCCTCACTAAATATCTGATGCCAAAACACGAGTATATAGTATCGGTCAGACTGACGCCAGTACAAATAAAACTGTACGAAGAATACCTTAGACGTAATTTTGGTGGAGAGGCCACAGTACGTGGCGGGAGATTGTTCTCCGATTATCAAGCGCTCATGAGAATCTGGACTCACCCTTGGATTCTCAAACTGGATGAAATTCGCCAAGAAAATAAGGTGATTAATAACTTGCATGTCTAACCAATAACTAAATTGATATTGATAGTAATTTTGAGGCCTTCTCCGTAAAAACGAGCGCTTCATTTGTTGGTTATATCGTAACAATTTAATTTGATAGAGAATGTATGACGACGAATCATCATTCCTGGACGACGAATCAATGACAAGCGAAGGATCGTTCAGTGGCAATAGTAAGTCCAGTAAAGAAGGTTCTGATGATGTAGTAATCCTCTCCGAAGACGATGACGCGTGGAAGCCAAAGGGCACCACGAAACGGACCCGCGCAAAAGCGGGCAAAAAAGAAGAAGAGGCTGAACCCCAGAATGAAGTTGTAAGCACATGGAAAACAAAATCTAGAGGCGGAGGAGGAGCATCGGGTAAGTTTTGGTTGTTGTCTTTAACGAACTCAATACATTATATGTGGCGATGTCTTGCGTCGTACCATGTGTAATAATTGAATTTGTTTCTACTGCAGTAGAGGAAGTTGAACCCGAAGTGGATAAAAAAGTATCCAATGAGTGGTGGTCAGAGTACGTCGATGGCGATTCCAAGAGGGACTTGACTCTCAGTGGCAAAATTATGCTCTTGGCACAAATTCTGAAAATGTGCGATTCCATCGGCGACAAAGTGTATGTACAAAATAACCTTAGCTGAATGAAAGTGCCAGTGTGGATTCTTCTGAGCAAGATGTCTAATCTCTTATTTTCTCTTACAGACTCGTTTTTAGTCAATCTCTACTTTCCCTGGATCTCATTGAAGATTTTCTGGAACATTGGGACTCATGTCAATCAAACGAGACGGAAGACGAGAAGAACAAGGTGAGAATTCCCCATATGTTCGCATTACGATCTAATAACAAAAAGTCGTCCATGAACAGGTTGACTTGATATTTTGTTATGCTGATTTCCCTGTCGCTAGGAAGGAGCGCTGATGAGTTGGACAAAAGGTGGCGACTATTTCAGAATGGATGGTTCTACCAGTGCGTCACTGCGTCAGACATGGTGCGACTCATTTAACGACCCAGAAAACCCCAGGTAAGTGACGATGAACACCACCCCTCTTCCTTCGGGATTACGGTTACTTATTCATGTTACCCATATGCAGGAACATTGCTTATACTTATTGCAGAGCTCGTCTGTTCTTGATATCAACAAAAGCCGGATCTCTTGGCATCAACTTGGTCGCAGCCAACCGAGTTATTGTATTTGACGCGTCGTGGAATCCAACGCACGACATACAATCCATATTTCGAGTGTACAGATTTGGCCAAACAAAACCGGTATATGTATACAGATTCCTGGCGCAGGGTACGATGGAAGAGAAGATCTACGAACGACAGGTTACCAAGCAATCTCTCGCCCAGAGGGTTGTGGATGAACACCAAATCGATAGGCATTTCACCAGCCAGGACCTAAGCGAGCTCTACGTTTTCCGGCCAGATAGACTCGACGATCCCAACAGAGAAGAACGGCCCACGCCAAAACTCCCCAAGGTAAACTCCCTCGAATGCGTGCTATAGTGTGTAATAAAGCTCGTGACAACTACACGCCTAAGACACGAAATTGAGAATAATTGCTTTGATGTGAAACGACCGTTGATGTGATAACCGTATCATGTTTTTTACAGGACCGTCTATTAGCAGAATTACTGACCGACTACCCCGACCTGATGGTCAATTATCACGAGCACGATTCCCTCCTGGAGAACCGGCCCGAACAAGACCTCTCCGAGGAAGAAAGAAAGGCCGCGTGGGAGGAATATGAGGCCGAGAAGAAGGGAATTCTACGTCAGGCTCCACAAGCCAGTAAGTGTCACTCGTGAGAAATATTCACTTAAATGAATACACTCTTTGTTGACTTAACTGATACATCAGCCATCTTTTTTACCAATGAACGTAAATATAATAAAGCTGTATAACTGCCCAGTAGTCTGTGTTACTTGTTATAGCTTTTTTATTTTACTTCTCTCGTAGATTATGGGATGCCGCAAGCTGCCTACGGGAATGCAGGATTGGCACAAATGATGCAGATGCAGCAGCAAATGCAGCAAAGTCGATACAACATGGGCTCAGTTACCCAATCCCAATATCAAACCCAAGTTTACTCTGATGCTCAACAAATTGCGAGCACAATTTACATGCAGGTATGTAAAGCGTGTTTTTATGTGTCTTTCTTATTTTGTCTATTACAATTGTAGTATCAAATGATCACACTGTAATTGGTTTATATTTATTATTATTTTTAAGAACCCTGGCATTGATCAAGATGAGTTACAGGCTCGTGTTGCCCAGTATGTGCAGATGCGGCTACAGAATGAAAACCAGTTGTACATGCGGCAGGCACAAACGCATCAGCAGGTAATTAGATTAACTCGCATTTCAAATGTGTATGCTTTCACCATCCTCGAAAAATGTTATTAATTCCCTGTATTTTATAATAAACTATTACCCGGTACTAAGTAAAGTATTAATTTACAGATACAACAAAGAGACAAACAAATCGAGCAGGAAATCCAGAAATTGCGGGACATGGAAATCGAGAGACAACGTCAGCAGCAGCAGATGATGAACCTATTAAAAAGTGGGCGAGGTCCTGTCAACCTTCTGAACACCATGATGGCGGACCCAAGTACCAGCACCAGAGGTGAAACTAGCGGTGCTAGCAGCAACGGAAACAGCAAGAGCAAGAGCAACAAATAAGCTGCACTTAAGCTTTCTCTATTGGATTTACAAACAGTATTGTGATTAGCGTTCTGAATGAGGGCATTTCAGTGTATGCTACGTGCTCACCTGTTCAGTAGCAATCCCTGTCTGCAGGCTAGCCCTACAATGCTAGTCGAATAGGAACAGATTGTGATAGGACTCTAGGAAAGTTTTATTTAAGACTGATTTTCGACATTGGGTAAATGTGTTTCTAAATACATGTAGGTAATGCTTATATGATATCATTGGCCGCGCTAGAGAAAGTAAGGGCAGGCCACCTGACCTTGTGTGCGAGATACCAGCGTGCTGGTCAGTTTTATTCGATACGTATTCAGCAGGTATAGTCTTAGGCAATTTGTGGATTTAGCTAAAAGCACGTTTGTGTGAGTCAAATTAGTTTTGCTCATGTGCGCATCACTTCTGCGAAAGATGTTTCAACTATTTTTATGTAACTGTGTTTATCGCCTTTTATGGAAATATTTCATCGTAATGTTGATTGTTCGATTAGTATTCAATCTTGGCTTCGAGTTTGTTGACTAACGCCTCACAAGACGTAACGTACATGTGCATATAATTTAATTGCTTGGTCCCATTCATTTTATAAAAGTGTAAGAGGATCGAGATGTGCACTTAACCATTTTACAAGAAATACAGACAATTGCTGGTTATGAATAATCAAATACATGTACTTAAAGTGGTTTGTAGACAGTGTAATTCTTTAATTGTTTGTGGCCATACATGTTCCTGTTATTTAAATTATTGCCGTTGTACCCGACGTAGCACATCTAACTAACATCACGGTCCACACGTGTTCTTTTGTCTTGTTAACGTTCTTATGCTATTCAGAACTACATGTAGTAGTACATGTTCATTGCTGTGTATGTCACATAGATATGTATGTCGCTGCTCTTATGGTGCTTAATCTGACTTAAGTTTTAGTAGATAATGAACGTTTGACTCTGATCAGTTGGCTTAAGTGAACATTGATATTATTATCGGTAATAGATCGTACATGCGGATATGTTTGCGGATGTGTAATTTAGCGACGTAGAATGATAGTACATATAATAATGACTAATTTCGATAGGTCACTTTCATATTTACATTGTCCGAGTTATCAGTTAACTTGCGATTTTCTTGGTGACAAATGTGTGGTTTTAGAAATGTGATGTACTGTATTGTCCTGAACTTTTGTATGAAAGAACCAAGTGAGAATAAAGCGTGTTTAAATTATTAGGACATGTCGTCACTATGTAATAAATTCTCAAATTCATCTGTAAACATCACTGATAAAGAGAAAAAGAGTGTATCGTTGATGGTAGACTTTTTCTATGGTATATATCAGGCAGGCAAAAGGCTTGGTAGATGACCAGCGTAATGCGGGTAGCGATGACAAACCTAAAATTACGCGCTATACCGATCTCCGTGTATTCATATGGGCGACATTTGACCCGCGTTTAAGAAAATGATAGATAAACCAATTCAGGGGTCATGAACTATCTACCTTATATCGATCTTCTAGTGTAGCAAAGGAACCCTATCCCACTTGGAATTGTTTTTTGTTTTTGTCAGTTGTTTTAAATTTAGTAGTTTCTGTTGACGTCGGTGTTTTTGGATCTACGCTCAAAAAATGCTGCTCTGGATAACAAAGAGTTTCTTGGATAAATT
>JAXGGS010026449.1:12783-24822 GCA_035585475.1 Armandia brevis | reverse complement strand
CAGCGATAAACCAAAATTTGGAGGTGAAGGCAAGCTGAAACAGGCGTGCATGTAAGTCATCATTGCCTCTAAGGAGCCAACCCTGTCAAATACCTGTAGCTCAAATTAAATTATCTGCACACATGTAACATTCCTTTATCTTATTATTAAAGGAAGAAGAAATGTAGCAATCCTCAGCTCCGTGATAAACCCGGAAGACTCACACCACCTTCTAATGCACCAAAACCTAGGAAAATTATTATTGAACAAGACGCCCATCCTGGTGCTCAGAATCGGAAACTGCCAGTCGAGACATATTCTAGAGGCCTTGCACAGTCTTCGAATTCCCGTCCACCAGGAAGGTTCAGTAAAACCTCAATATTAGCTCCTTCTCCCAAGAAGGGAAACAAGGTGAATAATAAGCATAACATACTTTACAGAATTATATCAACTCGCACCGTAAAGTTCAATGTTGTTTCGTTTGCATCACATTAACATTACATTATTTCTTCACAGCCTATGGCAAAGGCTTACGGAATGAAGAATAATTATCTGTCAGGCGAGCTGGCTGGCCGAATCATCAATGCTGACTTTAAGGTAATCTACGGAACTATTTTAACTCATTACTGTAGTCCTAAAATGGAAGTTGTAATGGAAGAACTGTTATCGCTAAATATGGGCATGTATCGGTATTATTTCAGGAGAATTATGATATCGATGTCGCCTGGCTAAGGGGCCTCGCTTTGATCTCATCTACGCCTATGTGTGTTCGTACTGTTTGTTTATTGTGTGGAAGTGCTGGTCAAGAAGAGGTAAGTATTTCATTATGATCCTATGACAGTTTTTTATTTACCCGGTAATTATGATTGGTGCATTGTAATAAGGCAAATTCATCTTTTCAGTTGATATTTTGCAACATTTGCTGTGAACCATTCCATACGTTCTGCCTGGATCCTGGCGAAGCTCCGAAACAAGAGAATATTGAGAACTGGTGTTGTCGGAGATGCCAATTCTGTCATGTATGCGGCCGACAGAATAATGTAAGTTTCTTTTTTTGCTTTGTGTTTGTATTGTTATGCACTGCTTGTGGACGCTATGAACGCCAATACATGTCTTCTATTGAATTTGTCAAGAAGCTTAATTTGAAAGTATCGCATGACCCGCGTGATAAAGTAATAGATATATGATATGAATGGCCGTGCTTTGGTTTATTAGGCTAGTCAGCTCGTAGGTTTTCCCGTATAACTGCATATTCTTACCAGCTGTTAATTTGTGATATTACAGGATAAAGGAATTAAAGAGGTACACTTTTCTCTAGCTTTTAGCTCTGTGTAGAGCGCACATTGTCAGTATTTTACTGTGACATGTAGCTGTATTTTAAACTAAGAGCTCTCCCATTCCTGGTGATTCTTACTGATCCAATCAACTTTTTGTTCACAGGGTTGAAATTCGTTCTTTCTGTTACCTTCAATGTTCAACATTTCTTGATCGTTAAAATCCTTCTTGCTGTACACTGCCTTAGTTGTGGTACCAGATATTGTTAAATGGTGCATCACTATTGTTTAAATGAAGCGCTATGTCAAGGGTTAAACCAACTTCGTCGGGATCAATGTCCATTTTCATTTGAGTAATGCATTTCATCAATTTCACTACCACATTTCAAGCAAAGTCTGCAGTTGTAGTTGGTTCTATACGTGCAACCACTCTTTGCAAGTATATGCATTTACGTTAGGTTGAGACAGTCAGGCTTCTCCTAATTTGCATATTTCTCAAACTGAATTAATTCTCTTTTCACAGCTTCTGCAATGCAACAAATGCCAAGAAACTTACCATCCCGGATGCTTAGGCTCTAATTATCCCACAAAACCATCTAAAAAGAAGAAGATTTGGGTGAGTCGTCGATCCACTGTGATCACCAGTATTGTAATATATATACATTGTATGTACATTGATATGTTGATATATATTTTCTCATTCCTTTACAGGTTTGCACCAAATGTGTCCGGTGCAAAAGTTGTGGTGCTACGACTCCAGGCCATTCCCAGAATGCAACTTGGATGTACGACTTTTCTCTGTGTTATAAATGTGGTATTTTAATGGACAAAGGTGAGAAATAATTTGATGCTCCTTTACAATAATCAGGAACGGCTAATTCACATATTGATTATTGCATATTATTGTTTTTATATTTCAGGAAATTATTGTCCAGTTTGTCACAAGTGTTACTCTGACGATGATTGGGAATCGAAAATGATCCAGTGTGCAACGTGTCAATGTTGGGTTCATTCGAAGTGCGAGGAAATGTCGGGTAAATCTTACGTTGCATTCCTGTTCTAAATGTGTTATTGTTGACACATGTATGTACAATGTATAACACAATTAGGTATCGAAAGACATACACATGTAGTAAGAGCCCAAGATATTGGCATTGTAGTATATCTGTTATTCTATCTTTACAGATGAAATGTACCAGGTCTTTTCCTATCTGCCAGAAGATATTACATTTAACTGTAGAGTTTGCCGCCCTGAAAGGCCTCCACCCTGGCTTCAAATTCTTAAGAAAGAATTGGAGGCAGGGTTTTCGATAATTATTGATACTATCCTAGCGTACAAATGTTCAGTTCATTTAGAGAGGATTTCCGAAAAGGTAGGTTGTAACACCGCAGTAATTAATTAAAACTTGAACACTGTTTGTGCTTTAATTATGACACTAATCGGTTGTATTATATTATTACTCTTTAATATACATGTAGCTCGTCGACACAGACCCGAAAACCACTGATATGAAAATCAAAGCAATAACATCATCTAGCACTACAATAGAATCCAAGCCTTCTTCAGAGAGAACAAGTATAGTTCAGGTAGGTTTTGATTTAAAAAAAATGTAAACTATGTGACAACAATCGCTGTTTAAATTAGTCATCGGACGAATATAGAGCAACTGTAATTTATTCGGTTATATTAGGATGACAAAACTACACCCAAAACTGAAGATCAGTTAGAGAAGGCAGACGTCCCCATGGACACGGAAACGGTTTCTG
Source organism: Armandia brevis (assembly GCA_035585475.1). NCBI lineage: Eukaryota > Metazoa > Annelida > Polychaeta > Opheliidae > Armandia > Armandia brevis. The sequence goes on along the minus strand of JAXGGS010026449.1, from coordinate 21,802 downwards.
AAAGTGACCATAATCCAGCAGCGAGTGCTCAAGAAGATAAACAACCGTCTAGAATTAGCGAGAAGAATCGTCTAGAAGATGAATCCGCAAAAGAGCAAACGATCCCCTCCTGTATGGACACAGGGACAGCAAATCAGCAAGACTGTAACACCAAACTAGACGATAAGGTAAATACCGATGACATCGATCCGGGGAAATCCAATGCACCCGCCACAAGTGAGGATGGTAGAGAGCAAGGGCGTGAGAACAAGGGGGCCTCAGAGCAAGCGGCGAACGAGCCAACAAACGTCACACAGTCTGGGGGGGAGCTTCCGCCGCCCAGTGGTGAGACGACTCAAAAATGTGACGAAGGAGGATCTGGCAATGCTGAAGAACTACCGGACACTGTTTCGACACCAACATTAGAATCTCAACCTTGTGATATTAATCCGGAAGATGCACAGCATCCAGGGTCGGCGCTTGCGGAAACTAGTCAGAATCCCATAGCGAACAAGGAGCCGCAATCTATGAATATATCCAATACATCTTCATGCACAGACTCTGCTCCTGAAACTTCAGCAATTATGGATGTTGGTGACACTCCTACTGCATCCTTAAAAGGCGATGTAAACGATCTGACACAAGAGCAAGTTGACAAATCGAAAAACATGCTGGAAGAAAAGAAAGATTTCCCACGTGATTTTCAATCAGTTCGCAAAAAGCTGAATAACAGAGAATATAAGAATGTGGTAAGCGAGTCACGGATTCCTTAGTTTTCCTTCTTATATTCACTTGCATACTATCATAATATATTAATGATTTGGATCTTTCAGGATGAATTTATCGAAGACATAGGAAGAATTATCCAGCACAACATGCAACTTGAAGAAATTCCTATTGTGAGGAAGAAGGCGTGTAATACGATAAGGTCATCGTTCATTAAGGTATTGTCCTTACATGCTCAAGTCATTGAGATTTTTATGATTGATTAAGATTGATCGTTGATATAAGTACTACCGGTATTATATAAATATTTTGCACATTATCTTTGCTTCAGACTATTGGGCAGTGCTTCCCTTGGTTTAACATCAAATCGACCCTTCTCTGGGGAAACGATAAAAATCTGCCATCGTGAGTATATTGATCTATTTTCATTACAGTTTAATTAGTAACGCCAATTACTGAGGGAACTAGCCTAGTATTAATTTGATTTAGGATGAATACTTCATAGTTGATTCACCGCTACACTGTTTTCCTAGAAATATGCTCCCTGACGCCGTAATTCCACCTTACGCTGACCACGAATACGCACAGTGGTTACACAGAGAAGAAACACCCATGTCTCCCCAACCTTCTCCGTTTAAGAAAGTCATTGCCACCCCACGAAAAATAGCCATCCCAATAATGGGTATGTAGCTGAATTACGTGTTCTTACGATTAGTGTTACTCATAATTACCGATGGTGTGCTTTTCTGACTTGTATCATAAGTTTAGTGGTCATATTTCCAGCCTCTTTTGATGACGATGCTGCTTCGTCCGCCCCCTCAGAACCTCCCGATATCGGACAAATCGGTGACGACACGAGGCGATGTCTTCTGTGTGGTCAATCCGGCGATGAATCCCCCGACGTAAGAATAATATATAACCACTACTTTTATGGGTTTTTTAAAGCGTTGCTATGAGTTGTGCTACGATTGGCATTTCCTATTTTATTATGACGTGTTTCGTTACAGGAGAGTGGGCGCATGCTATACGCAGGTCAGGATGACTGGGTGCATATAAACTGTGCCTTATGGTCTGCTGAAGTCTATGAAGAAGTCGACGGAACCCTTCAGCGGGTACAGAACGCCATGGCAAGGGGGAAGAAGATGGTAAGTTCTGTAAGAGTCCACAGAGTTTCGCGTATTAAAACAGATTGTCACAAAATTTAGCGTTTAACCGTCGCTTTGATTTGCAGAAATGTGACCATTGTCAGAAAGCCGGTGCCACTGTTGGTTGCTGCCAGAGTGGTTGTCACGCAAATTACCATTTCAAATGTGCCAAAGTTAGAGAATGTTTGTTTCAAGAAGACAAAAAGGTGTACTGCAAACAACATTTCTATTCAGTTGATACTGAGGTAAGTTAATTGAAATATCTTGAAGCTTACTCAATGTCAAAGAATTATTTGCGAACTCGAAATAGGTGGACTATGGTATATTTATTTATAATTTGTCTGATCTTACAGGTTATACAGGACAATAAGTTTGCTGTTCAGAGAAGAGCGTGCATCGAACAAGATCCCTCTAAGTCAATAAAAAGAACATGGCAGAGAGGACTATGTTCAGATTTGATAAATATTGTGATAGGCTCGATGACGGTTGAGAACCTAGGGAAACTGGGACTTCTTTCTGATAGAAAGAACGCTCTTTGTCCAGTTAACTACTGGTGAGTACTTTGAATTTTTTTTCATCAAAATTGTGTTATGATTTCAATGGCATCTTTCAATATGTATTTGAATTATTTGTATTCAGCGTCACCCGTGTGTTTTGGAGCACTGTTGATCCCCGCCGACGCTGTATTTACACCTGTAGAATAATAGAAGTTAATCCCATGGAGGAAGAAATAGATATCGTGATGAAGGATATTACAGTTATCCATGAAGAGAGTCATCCTGATTACGACGGTGACAAAGTCAAGCAGTTAATGGAAGCAGCTCAGAGGATCAGCACAAGGAAATCTCGTTTGGAAAAGGAGGAAAAGTCAGAGAAGGAACGACGGACCAGACATGGTGTTGGTGACTGTAAATATACAAAATGTGACGAATACTTTATCGACGATTCGCCTGCTCCAAAGAAATCAGCAGCCAAAATGAAACAAGTTTCTCGGGGTTCGTCAAATGCCCCGAAGAAATCTGGTCTCGGTATACCATATCAACCCTCCGAGAAGGGCGGACCATTGCAAGGGATGCCGTACCAACCGGCGGTTCTGCTGCCCGAGAGCTCATTGAGTCAGTTGCCAAAAAATAGACCCAGCGCCATACAGATATGGAAAGAAAAGAACCTTGGCGGAATGAAGTTAGCTAAATCATGGCCTGGCACCGCCGTCTCGAGTCCTACATCCTCCGCCCCTCCTCTACCAGAACCCAGACCAAAATCTCTGCCGGATCTCCGCGGCTTGTCCCCAGCCACTGTTAAGCTGCTCGGCCAAACTGATCTCAGTAAATTCAAACAGACGTCCAAGTCGGTGACGGACTGTGCGAATGATTTGGTACTCGGTAAAATAGCTGACAGACTCAACACAGCGGCAGCCAAGAACAAAACCACGAAGCAAACAGTTAACACACCAACTCACCGTGAAGGTTAGTCACCCCAGTTATAATACCGGTAGTAATCGACTGTATTTCTGTATATTCTAGTTGAATAACCATTTAATGCCTCTATATTCTCTATATTTATCAGGGAACGCCGAGAAACCAGTGCCTACTTGTGAGGCAGGAACTATATCAACCCTTCCCAGGATGGCTTTACCACCTCCTGTAGAGAGACTAGTCGGTCCAGTCAGAACCTGTGGTCTAATCCAAAACCCTGAACCTATGCAACTAGGCGAAGGAGAACAGACGAAGACTATCCCCCAAGTGGATGGTATGATCGATTCCTCCAGCGACAGTGAATGTGATTCAAGTGATACAGACTTCTGTGATTCGAGTTTGCCTCAAGTAGACGGAAAGTACGACGACAAGTCTAAGAATGAGAACAATGGCTTAACTACGGAAGGCAGAGTGACTCGGCGGATGTCCAATGGGCCACTGAAGGTCCCGAATACAGACAATTCTAAGTCATATGGAAATGCCCCCGGTTCTTCGGAGAATAATTCGAACCTTGATCAGCATAAAATTGATTCCCGAATTAAAGTGGACAAGGAACACATAGAGAACTTTGAATTGCAATTTGGAAAAGCAAAAGTTGTGCTCGAACCAACGAATATTCCGTTACATGATAAGATAGCGCAGAAAATCAAGGCAGAGAGTTTAGCCAGGAGTAGCCCAAGCGAACAGGGTCCTTTTAAGTGTAACAAATGTAAACGGTTGTATAGAACAAAAGAAAGTTGCGAGAAACATGCCGAAACCTGCACATTTGAAGTGAGCACAGACGAGGAAGACGAAGAGGAAGAGGACGAGCAAGAGGGGGATAGTCCTAGTCGACCAATCAGGGTTGAGATCTTTCAACAAACTCCTGAAGCGGATTCTAGGCAAAGACATACCAGATCTGGTGGAGAAAGAACTACAAGTCCTAGACGAAATAGAAGTAAATCGACTAAACGTAAGTTTGAACACGAAGAGGCTACTGAGACCGGAAGTACCTCCAGTCCTCCTGGGAAGAAATTGAAGGCCAGCAAACATGGTCCAGATGGCGAAAGTGCTGAATTCTGTGTACCCATAAAAAATCAAGTGCCAATAGTATCGATCGTACCCATCAGAACGTCGGAGGATGGCATTTCGTTTGAAGATGCCGCAGGAGTTCGCAGTGCTCAGAACAACAGTAACAGGCGCTCCACTCGTTCTGCAAGAAATAACACAGTGACATCTGGTGATTTAATGAGTAGTCGACCTGAAATAGATTGTAACAATGCCCCTCCACAACAGACGAACGAAAAGGCTGCATCGAACGAAAACACAGACGACGCCGGGAACACCGACGGCACTTTGGTAAATGGAAATTGTGAATCGGCTGTCGCTGAATGTGAAAATAGTGAAATAGCAGGGCCTAGCAGCACACAAAGTTGTGGAACTGAAAGTGTGAGATCTGACAGTCTCACACCAGTAATCGATAATTCAGCTAGAGGTCCTCAATCCGTTCCCCTGTTTCACCCAGAAAAGGAAACCATACTATCCTCATTTCCATCTAGTTCAGTTATCAGATTAGATCACCAGAAACCTCCCACCAAAACTGCAGTGATTGCTCCCTTGCCGCCAGCCGAGGGGCGAAACGTCTTAACCGTAGAGAGCGTCGCTCCAAAAGTTCCCGGTTCGATGTGTGATGCTTTAATCGGTCAGAATGTGAATCCATCACCAGCGCTTGTCGATGCTACAGTGGCAACTCTACACACTCAAAGCAGACACGTGGACGGTGGTGGAGATGCAGTTCAAGGTGTCCCTCCGTCTGTGCAAAATCTCGCAAACTCTAGTGCATGTGAATCTCAGTCGAATGAGAACGCGGACGAGCGGAACCAAGGAAAACCTGAGAAAAAAAACAAATCTCCTCCGAAAAAGAAATCACCTACCAAGAGTTTGTCTCCGTCGAAAATATCACCAAAAGGCCCCCCTGGCATGGACAAGCTTGTTCAAATGCAGATAATAAGCCAAGGACCGAACCAACCCAGCACTGTTCGAATTCTTCCAAAGGTTGTCTCTAGTCCACCTCCCGTACAACAAACATTTGTAGAACAACCTATTGTGCCTTCCCAATTAAAACAGTTTGCAAGTCCAAGTGGGCAAATGGGTTATGTTGGTTCCTATATAAACGCAGATGGAATAAGTCAAAGTGTTACTATTCTACCCCAAAGTCAGATTGTGTCGGGGGTAGCGCCCAATATGGCACTACAGCAGAATGTCAGAGGAATACAAGTTATACAACCCGGTGTTATGAACATAGGTGGTGTAACGCAACAACAACTACAACAAGTGTTGGTGTCCAGTAACGGCAACCAAATCCTGACCTCTGTTTCTCTGGCAGCACCGGTAAGCATCGCATCCCACGTGAACTGCACTGGCGGACTAATTGGAAGCCCGGCTGCTGGACTAGGGTCAGCAGTTGTTCAAGCGACGCCTTTGTACGATCAAACCCTCGTGCAGCAGCCTTTGCCCACGGTACAAGCCAATCTTGCCGAACAACAAGTTGTGTCTCCACCTCTTGTTCAGCCTAGCATTGGCGTCCCCACTCATAGAACTATACTAACCAATCAGATGGGTGCTACCATTCTCAGCCAGCCAGGCCTACGAACGGGAACCATGAACATTCACACCGTGCAGTCCAACGCATTTCCGCAACCTCAGCTATTGGGTATTCGACCATCAACCGCAGTCGGACAAACTACTTCAGTGCAGACTATACAAGGCAATACCACCGCAGCGCAAATGTTAAAGGATTTAGTCAGCCAGAAGGCTGTATCTATCTCACACCAGTCGTCTAATGCAACAACACAGGCTCTTATTGCTGGTAAAATTGCCTTTTCCTCTTCCCAGGTGGCCAGTGGTGCCACTTCCAATACTACTGCTACCGTCTCCTCGGCAGCCGCCAAACCTGTGCAGAGAAACCCTCTACCCATCACCACGCAGGGCAACATAAACCAGCTTGTTGCCATGACTCCAGCAGGTGTTCCGTCTGTGAAATACCACCAAGGGATGTTGTCACACGCGGATATGAACCCAAAAGTTAGATTGAAGAGGCTCTCACCAAAGAGAAAATCACCAAAGAACTCGCCACCGAAGCGCAACCAGCCCCAGAAACAATCAATTATTGTTCAGAAAAGGAAGCAAATTATCGCGACTGTAACAGATGTAAATGAGCTGAAGAAGAAGAAATTCGAGTCCAGCCTGGAAGAATCAATACGACAGTCACTGAAAGCTACGATTATGAAGAAAACCAGCGAAAAAGTCATTGCTCCCCAGACAAAGAGTGTCCAGCAACAAGCAGAAGAGAAAGTAAGAGTGGCTCACGCCCAGGGAATTGAATTGCTAAAAAAGCAACAACAAAAAATTGCGGGACGTGTACTGAAAGACAACAACAAAGTGCTTGCGAAGAAATCGAGGAAGGATCCTATGAAGAACCTCAGAAAAGACGTGGGACACGCCCACCCTCTGATCCATCCCACACACCAGTCTGCCTTCCTCCCTGTCGCAGCGCTGGAGGAAGAGGTGGAAGACTCTCCGCTCCTGGCCGCCATGATGGAGGAAGAGGAACGAAGGGCAAGAGAAAATAGAAAGAAGAATTCACCTTACCTCATGTTTGAAATTACCAGTGACGATGGCTTCAAATGCAAAGCTGAATCATACGACGGTAAGGAATGAGGCCTCGATATTACCGCTAGTCGGGCTTCAAACAGATACGTCCGTCTTTGTGTTAAGTATATTTTTACATTGTACATGTACTTATATGATACGATTTTTGTTTACAGAAGCGTGGAAGATGGTGACAGACAAAGTTGCTGATGCTCGCTCCGATGCCAGAATGAAGCAGCTCTCCTTCTCGGGAGTTAACGGTCTGAGCATGTTCGGTTTATCCCACGACGCCATCATCTTTCTCTTGGAGCAGCTCACGGGCGCGGAGACCTGCAAACATTACCAGTTCCGGTTCCACGAGTATGAGAGGAGAGAGGTGGAAGAAGAACCGGAGGTCAATCCTAGCGGATGTGCCCGCGCGGAACCCTTCATCTCGCGCAGACCGTTTGAAATGTTCTCGTTCCTGCTATCTAAATACCGCGATAAGCCAACCTACGTGAAACCAGCAAAGGGCGAGTCTGAGATTTCTCTCAAACCCCAGAGAAGAACAACTAGTATGGATCTGCCCATGGCAATGAGATACCGCCATCTGAGGTGAGAAACTCTTTATTATCTTTGTCTGGGTTAATACGATGTATTTGCTTATGTGTTTTGTGGGTTAATGAACTATGATTAGTTTTAATTCACATTTTGTGACTACATGTATTGCATTTATTGATTGTTCACTGAAATATCGGCTAGGTCTAATGCGCGCGAGGCTGTAGGTGTTTATCGGTCTGGTATACACGGAAGAGGGCTGTTCTGTAAGAGAAACATAGACGCTGGAGAAATGGTGATAGAATATGCTGGAGAGGTCATTAGAGGGATACTCACCGACAAGCGAGAAAATTACTATGAGAGCAAGGTAAGATTTTCGTATTTTTTTCTTTAGAGACATTGCCTGTGTTTTCTCTTTGCCTCGAATTTTATAACACAAATATGTCCTCTGTTTAGGGTATTGGGTGCTACATGTTCAGAATCGACGACGATGATGTAGTAGATGCCACCGTGAATGGAAATTCAGCTCGATTTATTAATCATTCTTGTGATGTAAGTATTAACCGGATGGGCTAACAATCGGCCACTCAATTCATAAATTGACACACCCTGTAGCTATAGTCCATTATTTTCCTGCCATTCATAAACTTACAACATAGAACATTGTAAATATGACATCGGATTTGTGTTAATGGGTCTATATTTCGCTACTTCAGCCGAATTGTTACTCAAAAGTGATACAAGTTGACAACCAGAAACACATCGTCATATTCGCCCAACGGCCGTGAGTATTTTATTGTGATATCTATTGTTGCTGTTCTTTATCGATGTATTTTCCCAAGCTTAACATGTCGCATTATACAGTGAATTGCATGTTTATTTGCTTCTCTTCCAGAATAAAACGTGGCGAAGAGCTAACTTATGATTACAAGTTTCCTATCGAGGAAGTAAAAATCCCTTGCACATGTGCCGCTAAACGATGTAGGAAGTTTCTCAACTAGACAACAGCTGCGCATAGAGTTTACTTGGTTGTGAAGTTGAAACAAATAAATATGTAGACTATCCAGAGTTTCAAATTGTGCTCTTAGACATGGTAGCTTGTCATTATGGAATCCACGGAAATGACAAAATTGCATCTCTGACGACACCGGGTGGTCATTTCATTTATCAACGCATTTATTTCTTAATAGGCAGCAATCTGTGCAAGACACAGAGAGAGTTGTGTGGGTAATGGATAATTAGTTAGGTGTAAGTGAGTGACCCTGCCCATTGTTATCTGTTTATACAATGGGTAGCTACTTTCTATGCAAGAATAAGTGTGTACATTCAAGAATTGTTATCAGTCGTGCCAAGATTATATTTAAAACTACCGTAGCACAATTTAAACGATAGTTTTTGACCCAGTAACTTCACTTGTATCTATTTAAGCACTGACTCATAGTATTACAAGTGCACGTACATGTACAGGTATTTGAGAAGAAGATGATTTGACCACGCACAAATGGTAATTTAGTTCATAGTTTCGCC
>JAXGGS010026338.1:0-24830 GCA_035585475.1 Armandia brevis | reverse complement strand
GAGTAATTAATCTGCCGAGGCCGAGGTTCCAAGAGGCTTTGGTGTTCCGCTGTGCTTAATGAAATGCCACCTTCTGTCTATTCATGTACTTTGTCATACCGCGAGATCCTCCAGAGGGGAGGGGGGGGGGGGGTGAACACAAATATATATGAACATGTTGCTCTCATCTGTGTGAATATGAACAACTAGATCATATTTAGGGTCAATTCGATTCAATTTGTGCATCGTTGTGATAATTGTCATTTTACTGGTGGCTTTTATCAGGAAAATACTGTTATGTCATCAAAGCATTGCAGCACTCCTGATTTGTGAAATATACTCGGCCACTATTGGTACGTAAATTGAGTCATTAATGCAACATGTGTTAGCATCGGATGTACATGTACAGTTATTGGCATAACTCGAGTTATACAAACCATAGCATTTCAACACTGAAATTTATTATGCAGCTCATGTGAAGAAAAAAGTATACCGATAATTAGGTTTCCTGACTGAACCAATCTTTACCTATAAATGTCGTAACAATGACTGCGAATACCCAAATGTCACTACTTTGTAATGGTTTCCGGTAGAATTCGATATCACCCGAATAGGTAATTGTGTAACTTTTGCTTAGACTCGTGGTTTTCCTTTTATTTGTTTCCTATTCCAGGCACTGCGACAAAAAGCTTATATCGCCATACCTGAAATGAAAGTAGGTCTTTAGATGTTCACGGTGTCATTATCGCTGGCCACATCAGACGCATGGGAAACCTTTTAGGCACTCGGTAAAGCGCAGTGCCTGGCAATGTAGAGACAACACCTAAAATAAATGGTCCATTTAACATGCTGTAGAATTACTGCAACAAAATATTAGGTGGGAAACATAGCAATGCCTAATTGTATGCTGTCAGGTTGCCGTACCTTAGATACAAAACATTTTGCAGTTATGTTGTTTCTTTAACCAGAAGAAGTTGTATCAGATAATAGATGCAGTTGTTCAAGACTACGGTGCTCTGATTACCCATGTTCTTCGCATTTCGATTGATATTTGGCTTGTGGACACGATAACAAGACTGGAATAAGCATAGAGACCAAGTATCAGCCTCGGCAAGGGTTTTTCAAATGTCAGCCTCGTATGTTCCTTTAATGTTCATCGATTTGTCACTTTTGTAGACCAGCGGCTTTATATCTTGAGACGTGTGGGATCAAGGCAAGAAATTTAGCAGCCATTTGAAGCTCTCATGCATACCGCCGAACGAGAGCGTTATCCCCAGCAGACGAGATTCGCCTTCAATGTTTAAACCTTTCCTATATCGTGTGATAGACGAAGCATACACAATTTATCAGTTTGTTGCAGTTAAAAGTTCGCATGCGGCATTAAAAACCGCTACCTTTACATCTCTCGTCATCTGGCTAAATCATGTGGTAGAAAAGTTGATTTTTCCTGGTCCAAGGTGTTGACACTCCGCAGCTCGGGATACTATCTCTGACATCTGACGGGTTTCCCTCGTTATTCATGTATGCTAATTACCTTGTTCGTGAGCAGAGGAACCGGTATGCTAAATAACCGCACCACCATAAACACTACCCGCCGAACTCAGTAACGAATGGCTGGGGCTCCCAACATTTTTCACTTCGAGTAAAAGTGATGAATTACTCCTATCCGCGGCCATGTTGAGTTGGTCCGCTTGGTGGGTATCGTTCATCTTTTTCTTACTGAATTTATCCGACACAACACGAGCACCAAGGATGCTTTTAATATAAGGAGGGAAATTGTCGTGTAAGGATGATTTCTTGCCCGACAGCAGCCTCGTGCGAGTTTATGGAAACGAATTTTGAAACTAAGCCATTTGCTGCCATGCCCTGGCTGCGGAAACAGCGCGAACAGACGATGTCTTGTGACTTATCGTTGTCGTGGGTAACCGAGGGATTCAAAAACAGCTAATTATTTGCTACCATGCTCGCCATTTGAGCATTTCAATCAAGTCCGGAGTCCTTGAAAGCACTCTAGTTAACTCTTTATTGTCGCTGGAAAAGTTCACGGTAAGCCATTTGCTCGTGTTGTTAAGTTGAAAGCGCCGGAATGTGGGCATGAATCCAATCAGAGCGCTGTCAGCTTTTATTTGGTTCACTTGTATAGGATAGATCTTTGCCTGCTGTATCTTGGGGAGAAGCGACTGAATCTAATTTACTGTGTCCATCTCTTTTATGTGCAGCACACGAGTCGGTAAGACTTCCCTGTCCGAGTTAAATCAGTGTAGCAATAGCCTGCCGCGTTAAAATACATCGAGGAAAGATTCAGACAGACCATTTATCTTCTGAGACATAATAAATTGATGTGCCCGGAGGTTTGAATATATGATGAATATATCATCTGTTTCATCGTGAACAATATGTACGAAGCGCTACTCGCTAGAGAGCTGGACGCTATGCGTGTGGTAGGTGCTGCTCTAATCTTACATCGGGTGCTTCGCGGATCATTAATCATTTGCCGTTCTTAAAACAACTTAGACATTGTCACTGCTTTGACATTCCGATTGTGACACTACTGCGGTACCTGGCCGGCCATGAAGAGTTGTATACGACCTTGACACAGGTGCTTGTACTACTTGTCTCTCTGGTACCTGGTTTTCATAGATGATTGAACTTAGAAATAAAAACTCCATATTCAGTAAACCGAATACTGAATTATTTAACAAATGGTCGTGGTACGAGTTTTCTATCTCGATTATATACCAGCGTGTGCTATATTCGACCCAGTGCAAATGATGAAGAATTCAATCTTTGCCTACATGTAATAGCAGACTGAATCAACATTAACTGAATGTAGCAAATATGCAATATTGGGCGGACATGGCTTTACATTGAACCTGTCTCGGTAAGCAACATTGTTATTACTGTAAATGTATAATGGTGTCGTTCTCACTGCCCATTGAAGTGGAGCAGCAGAGAGTATATGGCGTGCAGTCATGAATAATGGTCGGTCATAGTATCTGATAATTGATGGCGCTCGAGAAGGAAGATGCAGCTGGCTGTTTACTGACCTTCCTAGAATACAAATTCCACCCTGGTAATTGATTGCTCATTCACCCTGTGCACCGCGCACATTGGGTATTTGTTACTATAGTGATTTGAAATAGAAATGTTAATAACGGCAGTGGTTGTTATTGATCCACTACGAGGGGAGACCAATTTCCAGGCCTCGCCGATGCTGGCCGCTGCTGCTCCTTCTGGTCTCAGCAAATGCTGATTGGACTAAATGAGGTCAGGTCACATATTTTGTTCAATTAGCTCTCCTCGGGCAGCTTGTTGGTGGCCAAACCTGAAGCTCGCAATATTGCCGGTTGTTCGGCAACAATCGGATGAAGATCCTGGCCTTGCGAGCGTCGGTTGCCTCGCCGCATATACATATTAAAATATTTGTCGTCGATCGACGGTGCTGTCTGCACGCAGCCCTTGTGTAACGGTGTCTGCGGAGGGAGATGGTTTTCAGGGACGTTCCACGACATGAAGACACTCGCCAAGGTTTATGCTGCCCGACTGTGATTTGCCAGTACCCAAATTGCCGGGGCTAACTGATGAGACTAGGAACAAGAGTGATTACTGCAGGTGAGCGGGGAAAGATTCGACGCGGACGACAGAGAGTCGACCATGCCGACCATATGCCAATTTCTCATGGTGGCAATGTCACAGACAACCCGCCCCTATTTTCTACCTGAGATGATGTGCATGCATCACCGTACTCAACACGAGCATATATTTATTGAAAGCCAGCGATACTGGCAACACGGATGTCAATTTATTGGTAATTTATTGGCGAGATACGAACTTGCCCCCCGATAATGCTGTGATTTCCTTAGATACGAATCGCGATAAAAGCTCTGCATAATGCATTTGGTATCGTGCGTATATTGACAATGGGCAAATATAGCTGCGATACATGTATGTAAATATGGGTTGATGTGTTTGAGCGGCTGAGAGCGGCAGTGGCTGGTTAATGATGTGGTGTCAGTGGTAGCATCTGTCACATACACACCTGTAGTCATGACAATAAATACCTGATATGATTGCCATCACAGCGTCTGCTCCCTTCAACCCGTCAATAGTCTAGCGTTAAGTAGCTACGCATTTATGTAAGTAAGATGCGACTATTTAACTGCGCATGCATACGTGTAAGATGCAGACGCTGATAAAAACATCGACGTCATATGCTTGCTTTAATTGACCCAGAGGAACTGCCCATTTTCCAGCACATCAGTGAAAGTGCGACACGTACATGTAATTCATGACTATTATCACCGATAAACACTGGGTGTGATCACAATAAAATAGGTAGCCTCTGCGTGATTATACAATTTCTCGCATCTTTCTTCTCTATATCATTCTACCAGGTAATATTGAACCAGTCCAAAAACCCGGTTTGTTACATGTTGGAGATGAGCCGACGCGCTAGGTTTGTTCATTAGATGAACCCGCTAAATGCTTTTATTAGCGGTATAGAGTTTTGTATTGTTGGATGTACGGTGTAATAAGAACATTCCACGTCGGCAATCATCTCGCCCTGGATGTGATGTGTCCGTCTGCTGAGCAGCAGCCTTAATGCCTGATTTACACACGGCGGTAATTCCCTCGTTCACCTTGCCAAACCTCGCACAGAATATTGCATCCCAGCTTTTACAGTTTGTTTACGATCGGGCCTCTGATTACGAAATATTTGTCCATGCAATACACCTAGTAATTGAAAAGTAGGGAGTTTTTTTTATTGCCTGACCGGAACATGTGTCACTAATTACAGATTCTATCGCGCTCTTGTTAGCCTGGAAATGACACGTCTCTCGGGGTGCCACCTTTAACTTGTTTACGGCAGGCCACGATTTGATTTTGCAAGATTCAGATCAATACCTGTTGTGATGGTTGTTGTCGTCATTGGCACATCTGCTGAAGACGTCTGCAAGCCCACTTCTGCACCCGACCCCCTCTCCGCGTTATGTTTTTGTCAAATCACAGGGTGCCACGACGAGGAAATCAAATTATGTCCGCCCTGGCTTTACGCCGGAGAAATAACGATGCAAATACAGTGTGTGCCTAGTTTGTGATGAGGGTCTCGAAATTGTTGAACCAGGCATCTTTGTCGTTGATAGATCACACAAAAGTGCTCCTGTCTGGCAAAACCCCGTACCGTCACTGCAGACAGTGTAAATAATAATATGCACTTAGCAATTCCGCGTAGTTCCTCTACTGCCCTGACTGGATAAAGTTCCGTCACCAAGGGCTTGGTTATGCATGGTAATAGTGCATTCCTTGCTGGAGCCATTTTGTTAAGCAGATCCTGTCTGCAACTGCAAATAAATTCCCCCTGTGAGGCGAACTCACTGCCAGCCCACCCATTGTCTGTGCATGTATATTGATAATTTCAACCTCCTTCGTGGAAGAATTGACATTACATAGTTATCCAGCGACATTTGTAGATCCTTGAGATCCTCATAAATTTTACTGCATGAATAAATGCAAATCTCTGTTGTCAACATTGACATGCACGTCTTTTTTTATTTCTAGAAGAATCGCGGAGGTGTAACCGAGCATACTTGAAGCATCCATGATATAAATTGAGTCGTTGAGCTCAAGATAATCCCGACTGTAGTTCTTGACTACCGGCACTCTTTTGATCTGACGATTGACGAAAATTTTGCAGAGGACACAAAATGGCAGCATTTATTGCAAAACAGATGGTCGGTGACCAGATCAAGTCTGTGACGGGTATGTAATAGTGCCGTGGAGATTTGCATTACAATGAGTAGCAGGTCTATGCCTTCCTACCCGGTAATGTTGCCATGTTTCCCCCATCTCCAGACCGAGTGATTTTCTGTATAAACACTCATGTATAACGCCGTATGTTTCCGTCTTTTTGCTTCTGTCCTCTCTAAGTCGTAAATGCATCTCGTGTGTTTTTTACTGATCGTACCCAGGTCTGTGACGTGCCATATTTTCAGCATGTTAAACCAATTTCTGTCTTATTTCACGAATTAGGATAAAACATAATTAAGCTTGAACGCAAAATTTAAATCAGTTTTGTTTTTGAAATCGAGTCTTCTACTTCAAATTTACGCTTCTTCTATATTCAAGATTAAAGTCTTCAGTGCATGTAGTTCTATTGCTGAAAACGTGGTTTGATGACCAGTTTCTGTTACTTCTTAGTTTTTCAACGGTCAGTCTTCATGAAATCCTCCATCCCTTACGAATCCTTCTCTCATCCCACACGAACGGTGCCTTTTCATTAGTCATACAACTTCATTCATGGAGAGTAATGCTGTGTTCATTGGAATCGCAATAGCTTCGTGTGATATGCGTCTATATGATGTATTGCTATGTAGTGTAATACACACAACGTCAAAATATGTATATTCTTGTCCAACTGTTGTGGATGTAAACGATGAATATTGTTCGATGGGTATTGTGCACCACGCCCTTTTGCTTGTCAGTTGTGTGCTTTACTTGTGACTTTGATCCACATTGTATCGCCAAAGTTCAGTGTGTCATTCTGCAACAAATTTGGTTGAACTGAAAAGTCCAAGTTCTAAAACATAACTACTGGCAGTCAGCGTGAACAATAAATAAAGATAAACGCTCTTATGTGGAAGAATATAAATCGAAAAAGAAAATGAAAATATTCAATAAATACAAAATGTAGTACCGATAGGTAAAACGGCCGTAAACATATTGCAGTGGTGCATTTTATTTGCTAAGCCCAGTCAATAATAATGCTGTTGTATGGTTAATGTTTATAATATTCTTGCCACCAAAATGAGACATTGGCACCCCTGTCGAACGCTCCTCACAACCCGATACCTTCTTATACATTAACATCAATATTGTAAATAACCAGCTTAATAGAGACACATTCTCAGGTCATCACTTCTTGTTCCCAACGCTCTAACTGTAACTATGAGGAATGTGCTTAGATATTAAGTTATTTATATCTTTATTTGCTTATTTATTTATATTTTCAAATTCCAATAACAAGCCTCCATTTATTTGAATTAGTTGAATAACGCCATATACCCCTTCAAGTTAAATTTGTTACGGATAACCCATATTGAAAGCCACGCTTATGCGTATAACGTTCTCATGTATCAACGACGGCGTAAAAAGATTGACTGAGTATTAAACTTAGGTCAGTTTTTATTCCATAAAGGCATATCTCAGTCTTGTCCACAATTAACACTAGGGGTCAGATAAACAATGGCCATATTTGTCGTCATACGCCGGATATTGTTTGAGAAAATTAGATTAATACCCATCTCATCTACGATGAGGAACGATATGAGGACGCTGATATTGCTCGTTGAGACCTACTTTGATGGCAATATTCTTCATGTCCCGTGGGTTTAAAGCTTTATCTCTTGTCATGCACGTGATGATGCAGTAGCCCCAGTTTCGTGGTGATTTCATCAACGAGAACCACAAAATCTGCCATCTCACTTGCTAGTAATATAAACGTATCTGCAATTTGACCTATTTATTGATATGAGCACCCATCGATTAATCCTTGTGCGGGATCAAATCAAACATGCCGTGCCAAATTGTATAAAATGAGCTTTGCGTCCAGATTACATGTTATGCTGATGATGGCAACAGAACCAGCCGAAGATGTGATTGGCCGTATCAGTGAAATATCATATCCATCCGCACATCTCGTCCAATATTGTTTGAGAAAATAGTTGCAGCCAATCGAGTCATGTACTGTGTAGCCCTAAAACTAACTGTATGCACACACTACGGCACATATTATGACAATTTGATATTGTTAACCCCAACAGAGTAGACGTTCGTGTGCTTTTTTAGCAAATAGATACATGACGTGTTTACTGGTAAGCTACTGAGGTCCTTTGCACAATCTCTTGTCCTTTAGCAGTAGCCGTATTGACATACAGTTATTAATATATAGGATTTGCAACTTGCCTTGAGCACTGTAGTTCCGAAAGTCATGTCATTGATATTCGACGAAATTCGTCATCTTGATGTATTTATATCTTCCTCTTTGATAACCACTCCATGATAACAGAAAGCCTCGTTTACCTATTTTATTTATCAACTCAGTTTGTTAACAATGACATTGCTGTTAACAATTATTTCTTTATATTTCTCTGATTTAGATTATATATACTAAGAACTTCATTACAATACTATTTTCTAAAAAAATAATTATATATTTTTCCTTGGTGTTTTCTTTACTCTGCATGTTCTCATTAATTCCAGTTAAGCTAGTAGTTAAGACACGACAAAAATCTTTAAACTGCAGATGCATCTTACGATTAATGAACTCCTTATTAATTATTTATCTGACCTACTACTCTTTGATTCATGGCATATGTCAACTTTGATCCATCATCGTTGCATATGCGTAGTTGGAGTTACAACATAACGTTCCATTAGACATTCATTTTTATTGCAGTAAAATAACTTGATAGAACCCCTACGCTAAGCGTATATGTACTTTAGATTTGTACTTCAAACTGGAATTTCTCGATCTATTGGCTATATTGTTAATTCACTTTTAATAGTTACAGATACTCAACTGCTATTTACTAGAACATGGGCAGAATAAAGTACACCAAGCTGTACGTTTTGCCTAATCAGCTGCATAATAATAGTTATAATAGAATTCTCCATTGAACGTACCTAAAATGCATTCTTTTCCAATGGCTACATTACTACATTAACATATTCTGAAATTTTGTTCTGAACTACTCATAACCGTGGACTTTTCAATGGTAAATAATGACTTGTCTGATTTTCTTTACTTGCATGTTGCTAAATGTTTCATACACACCCATCCGGAGATACCTATATAATGTCATGCATCACAATTATATGAGTGTTGATAATTGTAAAGTTTCTAGTTTTAGAGAGCTAAGGTTACACTCTAAAACTGATGTGTTCATGCGTTCTAACAAAATTTATAATCTGTTCCTTTTGACACGATGAATTTATTGATATACCATCGATAATTGTGTGACTCAAATGCAAACATGCTGCTTGTAATTTAATAGATGTAGATTTTATTTAGAAGTTCATAAAGTTCCTTAGTTTGAATGGGTTTGCTTGCTTCAATTGGGCAAGGATAAATGAGTTAAGATACTAATAATGAGATGTGGACTTACATTTATATAATTGTGTCATCTATTTCGATTAATGTTTAGTTAACTTTACGAAACAATATTTTGTAAAACCTCTTAGGATTTTCTTTGAATGTTAATAAGTACATGTAGTTAAAACTCCAGTTAAAAACTTTAGACATTACATATAGATAACTAACATAGCTTCTTTAGGTTTCTCTTTTAATCATTGCTACTCTCTTCGTGGAATGGATTCGTAGACTTCTTATCAACTTCTAGTTACACGTACTTGGTATTTGACTGTATACAATTTAAGGGTTTTGTTATTCCATTTGACATCGGTACTGAAACAATTCTGCTCGCAAAACAGGTAAATTAGGTGACAAGGATGGCGAGGAGAAGAAGGAGGGAGAGGAAGGAGCTGGAGAGGAGGATCCAGAAATCGCCGAAGCCCGGCGTGAGGCCGAGGAGAAGAGAAAAGAGAAACACCGTAAGATGGAGGAGGAGCGCGAGGAAATGAGGCAGTCGATTAGAGATAAGGTAAGTGCCGATTACTACTCATGCAGCCTCGGCTCTTCGGTTTGTCGGATCCTTAATACAACAAACGGAGCCTGGTAATGCTTCAGTTGTGCCATCTATCCCGGGAATACCCACCCAATTATAAATTCAAAGGTGTAAGGTATGCTTTTAATTAACTTATAATGTAAATAGAATTGTTTGATTCGTAACATTTCAGTATGGTTTAAAAAAGAAAGAAGAACCACAGGAACCCGTGGAGGACCCCGCACTGGAGGGGAGATTAGGAAGGACAAAGAAAAGCCCTGCGGAACTTGCAGCGGAAGCAGCTGCGGAAGAGGAGGAAGAAAGTAAATTCTCTTCCCTCTGTTGCTGTATGAACTTTGTATAAGGAATTAAGAATTTGTGTTCCAGGAGTCAGAATCACCAAGTGTTCCACATGAACTGTATTATTATAATCAGCCATGGTTGGATAGAGGTTCTGTCCTGATTGACTGGTCTGTGAACTGGGCTAGTTCACTTACATCTGCACAATTAATTCCTGTAGCGCTCTAGCTGCCCCAACAGGTTGTGTCAGTGAATCTCTCTTGAATGATCGATGCCCTCAATTCAAGTCGACGGGATGCCATTGAATGAATAGGCCAAAGGGGCAGGTGTTAAAGCATCATTGCATAAATCAAACATATATATTACCAAGTCGTGGCACTTTATGTCGGCCCATGACCGATTTTCAATCACAAGTACCCGGTATGACATTGATATATGTCATGCCAACATTGAGTTACTGTTAACTGGACCGATTCAGTCTGCTCCTTTGACAAATTCTTCACTGGATGGAAGAATGTCAATGAACGTATATATGTTGTATATATAAGGGAGGAGAACAAGTTACCCTCGTGCATCGGTATTATGACTATATATTACATTTGTGGTGTTCATATATTGTCGATACACACTGTTTATCGAAGTTACAAATTCTAGTCAACAGGCCACACCCTGTAATCGTATTATAATTGGAAATATTTGCCAAGTGGGTAATATTGTTAATTGTTATTTATCTTATTCTTAGTCTTTTGACTAAGTGTAGAATTAAAAAATCACTTAACTGTAGATAAGTCGTAATAATTTATTTAGCCAATTAATAGTTTGCAATTTCAATGTCTGAGTGAAATGTGTTACATTCTATGGATGGAGTATACGGTAGATATTTTAGTCTGTGCCATTCTCACGGACAAAGTTATTATTGCAACCATGTTGTCAATATCAAAGTCGGTCTCTATCGATATTATTATTAGAACTTTACGGTACAAAATACAGTCACATTCTGATTAGGGTCATCGGGCTGTGTTAGATTAGTGAGTGATTGCCATCTCAGGCAGTCCAAATCTTAAGGTTTATCCCTGCCAAAGACCCCCTACTTTCATTTCATGGAAGAGCCCACCTTACATAATTCACGAGTAAGTGAAGATAAGGTATGACTCATGTGGGCATTAATTTCATAACTTTTATTTGGATCCCCAACAAAGTGTTCGCCTTTGATGCCATATCATGTACATGTAGCTTATTCATATATAATAGGTTTCTTAGCCCTTGGATCGGATGATTGAATGATGATTTAAAATAGCATATACATGACAGTAGCAGATGATATTTCCAGATTAGAGTTAATTTTCAGAACTTGTTGTAGTCTATGCCTAAAGAAAACCGTTTGATATATTGAAAGACGTAATTGTGCATATTTACCATCAACTTTCTGTCTTGGACTATTTAGCAAGCCTTAATATCGACAGGCTGCATGATGTACATGTATAAATACACAGCATTAAGTAGATTCTTCAAGGGCTTTGGCTGAAACCTCTTGCGCTCCTTTTTACCGCATAGAATCAGTTAGCATCATTTCAATTCACGTGGTTAATATTGAACTGAGTTCTCAATCAGTACACGCGAGGTACCGAGAGGTAATACAATACGTTCTATCAATTATCTATTCATCGACACTTCATAACAAATGGGATATTTATCTCCTTTTTCCAGATTCCATACTTCCCAAGGACCTTAATGATCTTACTTCCAAAGTTGGTGAGATACCTGGTAAGGTCATGACCAGTGTAACCGAGGCCACCGAGAAGTGCGTTTTGCAGTGAATATGAGCCGGCCTACTTTTGCAAGTTCGGCCTTGTGCCAAACAATGTAAGTCAATCATAGATTGGCACATCTTAGACTAATCAACTAGAGTAGTCCTGCGTTCGACATACATCATGACATGATAATTATTCATCAGACTGATAGAAATGTTGAAAACATTTATATTTTGCTTAAACATGCTTATATAACTTTCATTTTTTGAAAGGCGTAGGTCAAACTTAATCCGATAGACAAAAAAACACTGACCAATAGATGTCATGAATAGAACATTACTTGTAACGCAGGACTACGTCGGACATCATAAGTAGCACTTACACTGTTTCAGAACCGACTTTACCAGTAGCTGTGTTGCACTGACTGGCCGTGCCATGCTCATCTCAGTAGCTACTGATTAGCCATTCCAAGTCACAACCCTACAGCTTACAGCTAAATGAACAAATGGGCTCCCCATTTGTAAAATCACATTGGCTAGTAGTTCACATAGCTATATGTAGATACATAGTATAGCCTACCCGGATATGATTTGTGTCTCTGATGATAGACGGCGAAATAGAGAAGCCGCTAGTAAAATGCTCACGTGAAAGACGCGCAAGAAATCGTGCCATCAACGGATGCATGGCTAGAATGTAAATAGTCGAAGAGCTCTGCATTAACCAAACCGGTAGAGATCCCAGCTCCTAAAAGTCATCGTCCACAACCGTTCACAGTGTTTGTTGTCATATCACCCTCACTTATCACTACTAATTCAGACTACTCATTTTAATTGTATATATTACAAGCAATCTTTCACTAAACATTTCATTCTGTTCTGTTTATATAGGTTCCTTTTCTACTAGTTAATGATATTGCTACATTATGGTTGCTTTGAGTGTGTGAATGAGCTTTTACCTTACATCTCCACCTCTTTTTTAACTAACTAAATGTCGGCGACACGCTAACCACGTTCCAGCTGAATGATTAATTAATGTCACTTAGATTATCGATGTTTGTAGATGCTGATGCACCAAATATTGTGTGAAAATGATTTTGTTTTCAGGGAATATTACTCGTCGTGTACCAAACATAGAATAAACTTGACCATAGATGAATAGATTTAATTAAAGTATTCTGAATGTTTGTAAATATTGTGAATGTAATAATAAAATATGACTCCACATAGACCTTACTTTCATTATATTCCACATTCTAATTGATAGTTGCCTGTACATACCAGTCTGTAGAATTTTATTTGGCGATTAGCAAAGTTTGATGCCAGGAGTTGAATTTTTTTATAGATGCTTCAGTTCAACAGTGTATGCAATGCATTAGTTAATAAATTGAAGCCACTGTGCATAATTGATTTGTGAATCATTTTTACACATACAGGTAGCCTTAGATTTAGTGGGTAGAATCCACATTTTCATTTTCAACATTCAATTTGTCGGATAAGCCGCACGACATGTATGCAGACAAGTTATAGGTCTTTAGTTAAACGTTGTTATTTTTCTGCATATTTAGTCTTACTGCAACCTTAGTATAATTGAACCTACAAGTGTTATTACCATTGGAAAATCCCACTTCGGAATATTTTTTTAATAACACATTTTGATGCCGATACTGAATGTAGAACAAATCTAATGGTTGTGAAACGTTTGGTCGCAACTGGTGAAGTTTATTAACAGTTACTGACAGCTAATCATTATTTTTGTCTACTTGTAACACAGTTTCACCTTTCCTATACCTCCTCACCCCGTTTAATTGTTTGCGATTACCAATTTTAAAACACGTTGACCTTAATTACATTTGATTTATTTTAAATTAATTTTTCACTTGTGTATCGTTTGACGCCCACGTGTATTATACAACCCTTTCCTTTTGTAAATACACGGACACGATGACGGTTGATTATATGCATTCAGCTTCGTAATGAAATGCTACACCCCATGCTCCTGAGCGTGGATTAAATTGAGATGATGTCATGGCACGCCGATCTAGATAAACTTTATTCTATTGTATTAATACAGCGAAGGTGAGTAGAAAACTGCCAAAGAAGCGCAGATATGTTTACGGGAAATCCAAATTCATATATTTAAGATTCCATTAAATTAAACTAATGATAATGGGTAGACGTCACGTAAAGCGATGCTTCTGACTTCAGCCATGAAGTAAATAAATCCCGACCACCAAGGATAATTTATCCTTTTTTCTTGCATTGCCTGAAGTCTGAAACCTCGCTCAGTATTTGCAATAGATTCCGTTCATACTTGACGATTTATTTGATATTAGTTCGGTGTATTTGCTAATATATCCTATCATCTACAATGGTTTTAATAAATATGTGTAGATGTGCATCGCATGGCTACTGGTACATACTTCTCCATTTTTAAGGTTCTCTCCAATTCCTTATAGTTTGATCGCCATGCCGAAAGAATGCTAGATACAATTTCCTTTAATGTGATAATTGCATATTTGACACGAATGACTTCTTCTTTCAGAATTCATCTTTGAAGTGTACAAGACTCGATCGCGAATTCAAGCCTATGTGAAAGTAATTAGTGAACTTTTGAGTCTGCGGATAATTACATCACAACTGTCATCGGCAAATCTGTTCACTGCATCAGCGGAGGATATAGTAATCTGTTTGTAGAAATAAATGTGCAATACCGAAGGAATCATGACTATCGGTTTATAGTTTTAAGGTCCAGTTTAGTAAAATATGACATGTGTATGTTAAATTTCCAAGTTCTAATTGTATGTTAATTTGTCTCTCTTCTGAGGTGGGCAATGAGCTTGTTGAATTTGTTATACTGTTCCAATTTAACTGAGCTCAATTGATGTTCATTCACAAGTGCATTCATTGTACCACTTATAAGCTGCAACAGTGGGCTCTGGAACACTACCCAGAGCCCACACTGTAAACCAATTACCTGATCATGTCCACAACTCTTTTATTCCAGATGTAATTATATTACCACTTAAGATCTGGTGTGTTTAACGCTCGTACATGTATGTGTAACATCACAGAAGCTTATCTATGCTAGGGTAAACGGAATTTGCATCGAAGTAATTAAAATTAAGAATGAAAGAACAAATCTGTATGAATTATGATTATGTATTTCCTGAGCCATTCCATAAGTTATTTCACAACGTAGGTGCTGAATTTACACTGCACCCCTATTTTCTGGCACTGAGTATCGCGATTTTGATGATAACGTTTTGGGACAATTATATCACAAGTTCATGCCTGGAAAACTGGGATATTGTATAGTATGCACTCATACCTTAGCTGAAAATATGCAGAATATACCGGATTGTTCCTTATATTATGTACAGGTTAAAGGAATGTAGATACCTATTAAACTTAACTGAAGTTGTGATATAATTCAGGTAGTGATTGTAAATAGAGTTATGAGCCTTGTTAGAGCATAGCCACAAGGTATTTAACAGGTGTTACATTATTTATGAAATGGATGTATTTCAATGTACATGACTGTTTGATGTTGTGAATGTGTTTCATATTTGTAGAACTCCATTATTGTGGTCTATATATACCCGTATACATTCCAGTTCCATATGTAGTGGTAATTGTTGAACTCTAATCATCTCTTGACGAAATTCCTCTTGAATCATAGAGAAAATTTGCATAAATATCTAATTTTTATTTAAATCGTTTATGATAATTATTCCCTGGTATTTACTTTTTCTCATGAACAATTCATGTATTGTTCCCCTAATTGTAAAAAAAAAGATTATTTATATGTCGAGTCTTGTTCCTTAACTCTTGTCACACTCAGTATTGTGTCGCGTATTTACAGCTCTTGTAGGTATATGTAAAATTTAGGTCTATCCCCCTTTGTCATTATACACGGTGTTGCGGGCCGTGAGTTAAACGTATATTGGCTTTTTGTGTTTAATCGCTTACTGTGCAGTTCATCGATTTCTGTGCTAACATGTACAATGTATATGTATCAACCACCTATCATTTATGAGATTGCTTAATTTGTGAGATTTTTACCATTGCATTATAATTTATTTAACTATTTATTGAAAGGTGTCAATCTAAGTTGACATTGTGTTTGTTTATAACTGCACTACTGTTTGCAAATATACTTGTTTTGTGATAAAAATCATTAATTGTTTGTCTACGTTTTGTTCCATGACAATTGCGATTACGGTAACCGAAGTTTTAAAACGTTCTTTCATTAGAATTTCTGATTTGTCATATGCTGTCTATTGTCTTACTGTTCCATCGGAGCTCTCGTAGTTCATTAACTGATAATACTGAAATTACGACAAAATTTGAAAAATAAGTAGTGATACAGCGATTGATTTAATGTTTTTAATAATTGGAAAAATATAATCCCATTTGATGTTGGTCCATGGGACAATATTCAGAAGTGTTTAATTGTTCTAGTCGTCTACTTTTAACATTGCTGCCATGATTTAAACTGAGTTACTTGTAATTATATATGTGTAGTGTCTTTAATCACCAATTATAGCCATTCAGAAGGATTGAAAGAGAATAAAGAAATGACAAGATTAGGTAAAAAGAGTAATTTCCAGTCTCATGTTTTTTTGTGATGAAACAGTCAAGCACTGTATGTAATTAAGCTCGAATAGAGGTTCTTGGATAGACCGCAGATTAATAATTACTGTAACAGCTATATTTATTTAGCGATACTAATACTGGATTATATAATACATAGTTCTCTTGCCATTGACATTAAATGAGAAACTACATTTAATTATTACTGGATTGGAAATCAGTTAGAGTAATTATCCCAGTTTGATTATGAACAACCTAGATGCAATTAACGAAGTAGACGGGCATTTGCTTTCCTTTCTTATCACACGACATGAACGGCACAGTTTTGGTACGTTTGATTACTACTATCAGTAGTGCATTGACCTACTGGTTCAAGAGGAAGCAGGAAATGATTGTCTGTAACAGAATCATTAACACTGAGATAGTGCACTTCGACAGCGGTCTGCTCTGAAACATTGCATCCATGAGGTGGTACTTTAGTATAAGTATACATTATGAAAAAGTCCCACATGGACCGTACACCTGATATAACATTACACCCTGACGGGCAAGAGTGGCTCGCCCACTATCACAACAACACGGGTATGTACATGCATAATCGTTTAATGCATTGGCCTGGGTTTTTTAATTATCGATATATTAGATACCCACCAACGCATAGAGAACCAAAATATTAATTAGAGAGAGTCGAAACTCGACAAGCCTGAGGAAACCTTTGACTGGGACGGGTGCACGTTTAATTTTTAAAAATCATCACCAGAAATGGGGTTAACAAATTTAAAGGGATTGCATCTACAATTTCAATATGATGCAGCATTTTTTTGTTCCATATTTATAATGTTTACTCTTCTTGCCGTCTAGCCATTGACCCTATATTCCTTAAGGATTTGGAATTGATGACTCGAGGCATCCAACAGGCGGACTATCACGTAGACAGCCAGCAGAATATCGAGGATGAAGGTTTAGATGGAAGTATCACAGTTAATCCGGAGGTTGTGCGTAGCGTATCAACTCAGCATGGCTTAGACGGAGACTTAATTGTTATTGCAAGACTTTCTGGAGACAAAAGTTTGGCTAGGACGTTTCCGAAAGACACTGATTCGTGTTCGCATATTGTGTTTTTGGTGTTTCATAATCGGACTGGTGAAGTGATATTAAAATTTGAATGGCCAGTAATTTATTATATGAACAACTTTGGCTTTGCCAGACCGGGTGGATGTGTAATGCAAGGCCTATCTAGCATTTGTTTTCAATGCTCAGTTAATCAGAGTAGGAATCTTGTCACCTTGGTCGGCCCAGCCACATCTTGTGTTAATGGGTCAGAAAACTACAGCCTCGGGACTGTCGCCTACCCTTCCATGAAAATCATTGATGTTACACGTTCCCAAGTTAAGGTATTGATTAAATTAGGTTTAATAGAACACTCGATACACACATTAAATTCAAATGAATGTACGTTTTTCATTTGTGGTCACCATGTGAAAATTAAATGTTTTCTTTAAGCATGTATAGATTTCTTTATTTCTCCGCAGGATATCGAGCTTTACCACGGCGGAGTAAGAGTTTGGCCCGCTTCATTAATATTCGAGGACTCATTTAATGATGCTGATGCGATCATGGTATGCAGTGACTCGTCCGGCTTCCAAAACAGTTGCCCAGCAAATTCAACAACGCTCCTTGCCAGATACAGTTTTTCTGCTAACAAATGGTTAAACGTCATCAGCGAAATATCGTTTAGCACGTCATTCTTGCTCCCAATACAAACTAATCGTTTGCTATGTGCATCTAAGGAAAGCTCAATAATACAACAAATGTGGATAATTAATTCGAGAACGTTTGAGCCTGTGAAAATCTACGACATCCCTATCGACGCAATGTTGGAATTTGATGAAACGAGTTTTAGCCCTTTCCAAGTGAATGCTGCGGAATCAGTGTCTTCTACGGAGTTACACGTGATCACCTGGCACTCAATGCCATGGGGCGAACAGAAATTAAACGTGGTGTCCCTAGCTTTGCCACCGGAGCATGTGTGCAAAACCCTCCAACAGTTATGCAGGACTACGGTATTGTTACATTTAAGGAATTGTGACAGATTTACTATCCATCGACTTCCGTTACCAAAGAAACTATTCTCATATCTTGAAGGTTTCTAAAAGTAAACACAAATACACAATTTACTAATAAATTTATTGTTATGAACACTTTTGTGAGGTTAACAAATGGACTATTATATGTAATTACATGTACGAGGGAAATATATAAAATCACATGATTACTCTGATAAATAGCATATATACAAAAAGCACTCCTAACCACGTTGAATTACTTTTTAAGAGAATATACACTGTTAGTAAGCATTCAAATTAGTACTACAAATCTATGTTTACACACGTGGGCAGTCGGATACATTCAATGTAAGAGCCAGATAATGCCTCTTTTACATTTATTAGTGAAGTTCACATACTAATAGTTTAGCATACACGCTATTTTGTGACAATGAATGTAAATTAATCGATTGTCGATAAATTGACAGGGTAGTACAACTGTACACATACAGATGAAGTAACATATTGAATAGAATAGGACATTTTATCCAGAAAGATCTCCAGCGTCGTACATATCTTGATCATACCGATGTGCTTTTACAATTCGTCCTCCAAAAAATCTCCCATTCAAGGATTCTACTCCAGCTTCCATCTCTGAAATAAGACAAGCAGGTTATCAAATATTTCACTATGATCTTTGTTTTCACAAGTCCTTCGATTTAAATAAATGTAGAATATACGCATAAACATATATGTTTTTAATTACCGACTGTTCTTCCGAACTCCACAAATATTTTGACAACGATTTCAGCGTCTTCATCCTCACTCTGTCGTTCTTGATATATAATTACTCGATTAACGGTCCCATATTTGCCACACTCTTCTGTGACTTCACTTTCTAGTTCCTCGTCTAAATCCTCTGGACCAACCATATTTCTTAGCACCATAACTCGCGCCTATGACAGTTGATATAATTAGTATTAGTGAATGCACCTACTGCGATGTATTGAAATGGGTACACACGCAAACTGTATTACCGGTAGACAAGTACAGAACGTGTAACTTACTTCAGCTGATTTTCTCATGAGTTTTTGCATGACCATGTGTCGCGCATTGCTTCCAGATATCTTCATGTTTTCCTGTTGATCCAGCGTCTGGGCTTGTTCTTCGGCTGGCTTCTTTTGAGTATCACTTTCAGTGGGTCCGAGCGATGAAGCTCGACTTGTCTCACCTGACCGCGAGCTTCCGTATATGTCTACAAGTACAACAACCGTTAGACTATGTCATTTAATAATAATTTAATATCTAATTAGGAAGAAAGCACTATATTGTGCATGCTTGTGCATACAGGTACATGTACTTACCCATAGGGACTGGAGCAGCCACTGGCATAGGTATTGAGTTAGACATACTCGTGGGTTGGATAAGTCCAGGTGGGGGAATCGGAACATTCATAACACCGGGAGGTGCTGAAATGAATCAATCGATTGTAGATTATGATATGCCGGTTAAATGTTTGCATCTTTACTAAATGGTTTAAAATGAGCAATGCTTTAATGACATATCCGCTTCGGCTTTAAATCTCCTTTATATACCGGTAAATTGTCTTAATTAAAATGACTTGTTTCGTTTCCGATAACACGTTAAAAGTTCGACGATAATGTACCCAAGCTGTACTAATCTTCTACAAGAATGATAGCATTTCACCATGTGAATTAATCGTTTTCAAAAAGTGTGCTTCTTTAAAAAAAAATACTAAATGCGCTAGCATGGATATCGGCATCGCTGGATGCAACGATTCCATCGAAAATAGTCCCTTGACCAGTTCCGTCTTCAGTCTTACCAGGTACTGGGGTAGGAACCGGTGCCACTATTGGTATTGCAGGAACTCCTGATGTGACTGCCCCAAGTGACAGGGGGTTAGGTATCGCACTCACACCTGTTCAAATAAACGCTCTGTTAACGTCTAACCCAGAGAATCTATGCGAAAGTCCTTAAAATGCGGCTTGTTAAAAGTCTATCATAGGTCTAAAGCTAAACGTTTCCTGTGTTTGAGTGTTTTTGTTGTGTCATGAGAATTAGTGAATGTCGAGAGATGAAGATCTATGACATGCGAAAAGATTCGCCAGAAAAACATAAGGAGACATGCATGAATGCTGCATACCTGGTACAGGGGCTGGGAGGGCAGTGGGAGTTATCAATCCTGGTGGAGGTATAGCCGCAGGAACACCGTTCGATGTTTGAGGAGAACCGCTGCCTAGCTGAGGTATTACTAGCCCTGGCTGTCCAACTGCAGCTCCCGCCATGACATCCATACCTGATGATAACATGGGAGTAGCTATTCCAGGTGGCTCGACAGCCGACTGACTCTGTAAATATACAAATCGTTGTCAATGAATATAAATTTACAGTCCACATGAATAGATCTTTATATCATATATCAAACGATATCTTACAGATACGCTGGTGGTGACATCCATCGCTGTAATTTTTGCTGTTACCGCCGCGGCCGCGACTGCAGCAGCTGTTGGCATGGAGCTCGGGCACGTTGGCGCCTGTGCTGCATCTGGCGGCGTGACTGCCTTTCCTACACGTAAGTACTGACCTCCAAGATCGAATAAATTCATGGATGATATCGCGTCCGAAGATGCCTGTGGTGCGTCAAACTCGATGAAACCAAAACCCCTGCAAATAATATACATGAATCAGACATATTTATAGTAGGGTATTTCATCACTACCCGGAAATTATAATATCGAACTATCTGAATATCAGGGGAACATAGAGATAGCGACTTACTTGTGTTTTCCTGGTTTAGTGGGGTCAGGTAATATGTTACAAGCAACTATTCTTCCAAATGCCTCAAATACGCTGTAAAATTATACATGTATAATGAATGATAAAGGATGATCGCGGTATGTATCTACCAAAATATATTTATATAGTTGACTTCAAAATGCAGGCATAAAACCTATGCTTTACCTTTGAATGTCTGTTTCGGTGAGATCTTGATGAATCGATGCGACATAAATGCGATTGAAATTTTTTGCTTCCTCAGCTAGTCGTTCAATGATTGGCTGTGCCTGAGGCATGTTGCTGGGCCTGCCCACTTTGATATTTCTCCCTCCCATCATTACACCGTTCATCTGTTCTAACGCTAGTTGAGCGGCTTCTGGGACTTCGTATTCAATAAAGGCAAATCCTTTGTGTTTATTCGTTAAAGGGTCCCAAGAAAGATTTACACTCTTGATGGGTCCAAACGGCAAGAAAGCCTGCTTAATTGTGTCTTCCTTAATTTCGAAGTTTATACTTCCTACGTATATCCTGAAAACATAAGATTGAGTTAATCTCTCAGGCGTAATAGCACTGTTTAGCGAGGACACATAAACTTGAACGTAGCAGATTAAACATATACATGTATGTGACAATGATAAACACACCTGCACATGAGCGCCAACGCCTGCTGTCTCTGCACTGTGTTTTGGAAATTCAACATTTGCTGGAAAAGAAACGATACACTTGATTACTAAGTTGCAGATATTTTACACATATTCTGACCACGTTGATTCTGGATAAACTTAATAACAATAAAACTAGCTTGACATTTACCTGTTGCTGATGAGCAATAGTCTGTTTTACAAGCACACTTTTAATACTTTGTTCCATTGCGTACTTCTTCGCTCGTTGTATTGCCTCCTGCTGGGATGAAGATAGTCGAGGTATGGAAAACGCTTTTGGATCCTTCTTAGCGCCGGGCCCTGCTACAACCGGTCCAGTCTGGGACGCATGTGGCTCTAACATACTCATCATCCCCATGCTGGGCATCCCCATCCCGGGCATTCCCATGCCGGATAGTCCCATACTGGGCATTCCCATGCTGGGAATACCTGCCTTTAGTGATGCCTCGGCAGCTGTTGCTTGATCTAAAAATTAAATAACTCAATTACTGATAAATTCAAAAACCGAATGCCGTTGCTTGACAAAACCTGATCGACTGGGGGTGGACTGAATCCTACAATTTTGATGCAAGTCAATATACAAATGTTTGCCAAATCATCTGTCTAGCTGAATATTTCCTATACTTAAGCTGACATTTACTAGTGTAAGTTAGAGTCTGGACGATAAAGGAGGTTCTACCAGTCAAACGTGGCATTCGTTTCTGTTTCTTAAAACAAGCACGTGGAATTGTAAAACTCCTAGGTGATAGCAACCAAGGTCCCGGCCCGATATTCACAATATGCGATATACCAGTTTTAACCGTATTAATGCTCGTAGCTAATTGGAATGGGAAAGCTACATCGTTTGGGAAAGAGAACCTTTACCAGTTGGTAGTTAGGCATTGCAGTGTGGTGGATGTACTACGAGGCCCTAGATAACGGGCAGACCGTGTTGGTAAGAATCTCTCATTTTATCACGCTTCAGCCATCCTTGGCGTTGATGACTCAGTCTGGTCTTACTATTTATCAAATACAGAAAGAGAAAGAAAAGAACTCAATGTATGCATAAATGTCCGATCTCAGGTTATTACTGATAAATAACACTCCTTCAACTACTGACAATGCATAGTGCCAACTCCAACCCTTTCATTGTATATGTGCATTGGCGATATATGTGTGCTGTACTTAAAATTGTATTTATACTGTATGCATAAATGAACACGCTGTTTTCATAAAATCACAGGTTAAAAACATCTTCTGTTTGCACCAGGCGATAGGCCTATTCAACAAGGGCATCTCTTCGGTAACATCGGTAGAGTTACTTCAATCATAGACATCCTGAAAGACATGGAGCAGAAAAAAGAGGAGAGGCGTTAGTTCAGCCTAAGATAAAATCCGAAGTTGGATACACTTTCAAGGTGCACAAGACAACTGCGAGATTTCGAAACAGCCGAATTGAAATTAGATTTGCCAGGTATACGTTATGGGGGAGTTTTTAGGAACACAAGTGTATTAACACACGTGTAATAGTCGGGAAGTCCTAAACGAGCCGAGGCTTTAAAATATTTCGATATAGTTACGATGAACACCATACTTATCAAAATCAAAAAGATTTGAAATATAACAAAGTTTGCTTTAAAGTTGGAGACTATTGACGAGGATAAGGTCAGAATAGATATCAATCGATTTGGGGGGATTTAGCCATGATTGATCCATTAACACACACAAAAGAGTCGCTGCTCAATTGCCAACCATAACTCCATGAGGTAGACTGGGAGTATTTGCAGCAAATGTCTCTCATGTCTCTGACTTCTGAAAGGATGTAAACTAGAACAAGTGTAAATACAGTTTAACCCAAAAACAAATACAAAAAAAAGTGAACATATACAGCAGCACATCGCCATTTTTTCTTTTAGTTCCCCTAATTGAGCATAGCAGTAGTTCTGTTGCATCTATCTAGGGGCTTCCTCTACTCATAATGCCACTGAAAGACAAAAAACACAGAACATGTCGTCCGAAAATACATACGCCTAACACTTCCAACGCATTTTATTGATACATGTATTCGGTCATGCATTCTTTCCTTCGTATTTTTTTTTCGCACGATTTGGCCATATCATAAATTATTTTTTCCTTTGGTGTGCACTATGCAGCGATACAATATCATTATGGTACATCAGTGTGAATATTCAACAAGAAAGAGCTAGTTCCCTATGTAACATATATTAAACAGCATAAACTTTAAAACCTAGTTTTCAGATTTCTGACCACAACAGTGTACACCAGCGTCAGTGTTGTACAGAGCAGCTATAGGCGACACTGCATTCGGCGAACCTGCAGCAGAAATAAACAGCAAAGCAGCAATCCCAGATTCTTATTAGTTCATAAATGCTGGTGTTTGCACACATTTCGAGATGTTAGCGAATGCTACGGTACAATTACCAGTACCATGTGCACGTATTACTTCTGTCGACCACGTAATTGATAATCGATGCGTATTATTATCGCTAAACCTTATTGTCGTAACTGTATCAGTGAATAATATTATGTTAACTCGATTCTCGTCGCGCATCCCTTAAGCTTAAAGTAAGCCTTTTGAAAACTGTGGTGTTGTTTTTTATTCGTCTATCTGTGAGTTTGAAAAGAAGCTCTACCTAGCTGAGCCGCCATCGCAGCAGCTGCCATATCTTCTTCATTCATTCCCATTAGGCCAGTCGATGACGGGAAGCCTAATCCAGCTGACATCTGGAAAAAGTAAAATCACAAATTAAATTATCGGAATATCTTATATAGTTACCTCTATGCGTGTGCAAAGAATATCTCGTGTTAGCCATGCGGAAATTCGGTTTTTATCAAATTGGCATTTTTTAATGAAATTTTATATTTGGGTTATTGGCCCAAAATAGCTAGCCCCTCTACTATGAACGCAATTGCAGTCTGATCCTAAAAATGTAAAACATAAGAGAACTCATAGTCTCATACTAATATTTGCATCTGAATATGAAGAGATTCACAACCTTGCAACATATAAAGCTAAGGGATTAATAACACACAGTGAAGAATA